>JALIZH010021301.1:0-17460 GCA_030522465.1 Rhipicephalus appendiculatus | reverse complement strand
GCAGCTATCGCTATCGAATTCAATACGAAGGCACCGTATAGACTAAAAAAATAGCCGTGAAGAGGCTTCTCGACCACCAGTTGCGCTTAGAAACAACTTTTTACAGCTGTCTGTGTACTGGGAAATAAAAAAATTGGGGGACCCTTAAGCTTCGCCTTTAAGAGTTGAACGCGATAGCGATATCCTGTCCCTAATGCGTACTTCAATCACTTAGTGAATACTATGTAATGGGTAGCATGCTTTAAACCACGAGCAATTATGTGCGTGAAATGTTTTCGAACTTGCTATGTGCCCACTACGGAATCTTAAAGGAGTACTGACACGAAATTTTTCACTTATCGTTTTAATGCGTCAAATGATTAACCAGGTCCCCAAGAGCCTAGAAAATGCACCGGCAAGCGTGAGTGCTCCCTGAAAAATTAATTACAGCATGTTTTTAAAAGCTAGTTTCGGGTCCTTCTGTACCCTGACGTCACGGCAATGGGATGAGTGGCGCCACCAGGCGGTAGTATGTGAATGCGCACGCTTTCGTGACGTATCTTCGTGCGCGCGTAGCCGCGTAGCTCCATCGTCTGCTGCGCGCCGCACATGTGGCAACTGTCGCGCCGTCAACGATGGACGAATATTTGTCAACAGACTCCGACGGCAGCAACGACTTCGGCTGAGAGGAAGATGCCGAGCCTGCCGACCCCGCGAATCATTTCGCATTCGACCCGCTTGCAAGTACGTCAGAAGACGAGTCGTCTGAGAGCGATAGCGCCATGCAGACGGCTTACGCATCGGGAATGTCGAACGGTAAGAATTCGTTGTTTTTTGCTTGATCTCGCGCGGGCATCTTCCGGATGTTCTACGGAAGTCAATAGCGTTCGTGTGGATTTCGTAATGCTATTACTTTCTTGAAATTATTGGTACTAGGCGCAGATTCGACACCGCATGTATGTTTTGTCCTGCCGCTTTCCTATGCAGCCGCACTGCGCACGCAGTATGACAACCTCTTGCTGGTCGTAACGTCTGAACATTATATCGATAACGTATTCTGCGTAGGTTCCTCTGTGGGAGTTGCCACCCGATGGACACAGACGTAGTCGGTGTGCTGTCGGGAAATCGACAAGGTCGCGCTCTAGTGCCGGATAAGGCAGCCTGTGTCACCGCGCACCCGACGTTTCAGCGTGGGTGCTTAGACATTCACGCCCTCGAGATAGCATACTACCCTTGATGGAAGATCGACCAGGCGTCATTGAGGCACCGGAAATCCACAGGTATTACTGCTGCGGTTGATCTAAGTTAGCTGTTGCTGTTGAAGCTGAAGTACGCCGAATCGCAAGCTGTCTCTGGCATGCAAAGTGCATGCCTTCGGTATACTTCCTGCAAAAGTGTGGTGGTCGCAAGTACGACGCGTCATCCACTCACTCAAAACGTGCATAGGCGCATGTTACTTGCTAATATTGCTATGTCCATATTCCATATCGCGTGTCCAACTAAATAAAGGGAAATGAAAAAAATACATGTATAAGTGGCGTTGGACACCTCCGGTCGTCAGGCAGCGCATATTATGCACGATCTCGAAATCACAATATGTGAACTAAAATCTGCAAGCTTAGAATAGCTGCTGCTTACATTGTTAGATAGTTCTTCACAAATCAGATTACTTGATCTCGCCTTTCACGTTCTTTGTGATTGACTTATGTACTTCATTGTTCTTTTTTTTTCCCTCTATAAGTCATAGTTCTCAGGTAGTGCCTTTGGCCCACTGGGTTGATTAAGTAAACGATAAATAAAATGAAGTGTTTCTGCATATCTGTACTTGCTAAAAAGGAATCTGCATGCTACATAACAATGACGTTTTATTTCGTAATTTTGTCTGCTCGAAAGGGCCCCTTGTCAGTAGATGGTTCTGGAATATGACTCTGTGCACACATTTGATTCAGCTGCAGGATATGTCTACCTTTACTCTTGCCACTGCATTTTTATATCATATTGCATTCATATTTCAGGCGACATCGTCCCTTTGTAAGATGGGTCTGGCATCGCCTTGGAAAACGAAAGCGAGTGGTCCTGCCCAGCTGCGTCGTCTCTGCAGTGCGTCAAAATTTCCCTCCACGAGACTACTGCGGCTTTAAAGTATACGAACGTCATGGAGATGCAGTTCAATAAAAGAAAACATGTTCAACTTGATTTATTTCTTTAGGCATAACAGCCTGTGTCACTGACCTTTCTTCTGGTCGTATGCAAAACAGATGCTATATGACCAGCACTACAGAAGGAAGTCAACAATTAGGCTAACACACATGAAATTCAAGAAAGAGGCTGTAGTTGCTAAAGTAAGAATAACAAAACAGAAAGAGCTGCTAAGTCTGCACACATGGCAGTAAATACGTTCTCCAGATTTCTGAGTCTTGACCTCATGGACTAGGTAAGAAGTGAACAGGAACCTGAAAGACGGCGTTAGCCTGACATATGCTTAGCTACACATCGATGAACTCGTACATTACCAGAATTGCATGTTCACCATGTCTCAACCCAACAACTGAAGTACACGGTGTAGCTGTGCACAGAAACAACACTGATTTCGATAACACATGTTAAAATAATGAGTCAAAGGCCATGGTTGGTTACGTGACAATAACAAAACAGAAAGAGCTGCTTAGTCTGCACACATGGCAGTAATTACGTTCTCCAAATTTCTGAAAGGTTGTTGTCTTGACCTCATGGACTAGGCAAGATGTGAACAGGAACCTGAAAGACGGCATTAGCCTGACATATGCTTAGCTACACAATGATGAACTCGTACATTACCAGAATTGCATGTTCACCATATCTCAACCCAACAACTGAAGTGCACGGTGTACCTATGCACGAAAACAACACTGATTTCGATAACGTGTGAAAGTAATGAGGCGATGGCCACGGTTGGTAACGTGACAATACCAAAACAGAAAGAGGTGCTAAGTCTGCACACATGGCAGTAATTACGTTCTCCAAATTTCTGAGTCTTGACCTCATGGACTAGGTAAGAAGTAAACAGGAACCTCAAAGACGGCATTAGTGTGACATGCTTAGCTGCACAATGTCCTCCCTGATGAGCTCGTACATTACCAGAATTGCATGTTCACCATGTCTCAACCCAAGAACTAAATCAGAACGGCGAGTTGGGCGAGTTCTCGTTAAAAAACCGAAACCGGTGTGTAAAGATACATGTACTATAAAGCACAAAAAGCAGTTCGTGCCTTGTTCAACGGAAGTAATGTATGCCATTACACTGTTATGTGGTAAGCAATACTTTGGGCAGATGGGGCGGTGCATTAACGTCTGTCTTAGGGAGCACAACGCCACTGTCAAGAATACCGCTAGCACGAACCTGGCTGCGCATTGTAAAACGTGCCACTGTGAGCCTATGTTTCATGAAACACAGATAGTGTACAGAAGTACTAACCAAGTCTTTCGCGAGATTGTGGTAGTATACCACACGCATGTTAACCAGAGCACGTGCTTCAACCAGACGTCGGTTGCTCTGTATGATAAAGAAGTGCAATTCTTGAACGATGTAATCAGGTGACGCCCTGTCACGACATGAACACTCCACGTGATTAATTTTTTATTTATTTAGCGCGTGTGTGAAGAAATAAAACCAGTTGTCAGTCAGCGCCTGTGTGTGTAAATTTCTTTTGTCCTCAGTCCGGGTCGTGCTGCCCACAGCAAAATTATGTCCAACAACTGAAGTACACGGTGCAGCTATCCACGAAAACAACACTGATTTCGATAACACGTGTGAAAGTAATGAGGCAAAGGCATAGGTCAACAAAATTTGTGGAGCTCACTCAGACTCACCTATGAAATATATTTTGCTCTTAGGGCTCACTCGAACTCAGACTCACCAAACTTTTCCTGAGCCGGACTCACACTCACGAAAGCTTTTTTTCAACTGGACTCAAACTCACCAAAACATTACTGACCTGGACTCACTCAGACTCACGGCTCGATCTGAGTCTGAGTGAGCCCGAGTGAGTTGACTCATCAGTCCAATAGACTAGAATTCGCTTTTTCAACCATGGTGTCAATGTTCTTTAACGCCAATATCTCACGTAATCGGTGCTTTTCTTGGTGCCTTTTGATATAGAACCGTCGAACACGAATTATGAGTGCTCGCAAACAAGGAAGGTGATTTTTCTTGAAATATATGACAACGTAAGATATATTTATCAAAAACTTCCCTGGAACAGTTGGCGGGGGGGGGGGGGGTAGGGATGGGAGGTCTAGGCACCTCCCTACGTAATTCTTTCCTCTGATCAATAAATATTGAAATGGTGTGTGAACGACACTGCTTTGGAATACGTGTGAGTAGACGTGAGTATAAGCGTGAATCCAGGTAAGGCTGATAGTAATGCTGGAGATGAGTAGGTAGGACCATAGGTCGGCAAAAAAGAAAAGTGGAACTCACTCAGACTCAAGAAATATGTCCTGTGCTTCGGACTCACACAAAAATTTGCTTCAACCCGACTCACTCGGACTCAAACTCACCAAAACATAACTCACCCAGACTCAGACTCATGGCACGGTCTGAGTTTGAGTGAGTCCGAGTGAGTCGACTCATGAGTGAGTTTGCCGACCTATGGGCAAAGGCCACAGTTGGTAACGTGACAATAACATAACAGAAATAGCTGCTAAGTCTGCACACATGGCAGTAAATACGTTCTCCAAATTTCTGAGTCGACCTCATGGACTAGGTAAGAAGTAAACAGGAACCTGAAAGACGGCATTAGCCTGACATATGCTTAGCTACACAATGATGAACTCGTACATTACCAGAATTGCATGTTCACCATCTTTCAACCCAACAACTGAAGTACACGGTGTAGCTATGCACGAAAACAACACTGATTTCGATAACACGTGTGAAAGTAATGAGGCAAAGGCCACGGTTGGTAACGTGACAATAACAAAACAGAAAAAAGCTACTAAGTTTGCACACATGGTAGTAAATACGTCCTCCAAATTTCTGAAAGGTAGTCGTCTTGACCTCATGGACTAGGTAAGACGTGAAAAGGAACCTGAAAGACGGCATTAGCCTGACATATGCTTAGCTACACAATGATGAACTCGTACATTACCAGAATTGCATGTTCACCATCTTTCAACCCAACAACTGAAGTACACGGTGTAGCTATGCACGAAAACAACTCTGATTTCGATAACACGTGTGAAAGTAATGAGGCAAAGGCCATGGTTGGTAACGTGACAATAACAAAACAGAAAAAGCTACTAAGTTTGCACACATGGTAGTAAATACGTCCTCCAAATTTCTGAAAGGTAGTCGTCTTGACCTCATGGACTAGGTAAGACGTGAAGAGGAACCTGAAAGACGGCATTAGCCTGACATATGCTTAGCTACACAATGATGAACTCGTACATTACCAGAATTGCATGTTCACCATCTTTCAACCCAACAACTGAAGTACACGGTGTAGCTATGCACGAAAACAACACTGATTTCGATAACACGTGTGAAAGTAATGAGGCAAAGGCCACGGTTGGTAACGTGACAATAACAAAACAGAAAAAAGCTACTAAGTTTGCACACATGGTAGTAAATACGTCCTCCAAATTTCTGAAAGGTAGTCGTCTTGACCTCATGGACTAGGTAAGACGTGAAGAGGAACCTGAAAGACGGCATTAGCCTGACATATGCTTAGCTACACAATGATGAACTCGTACATTACCAGAATTGCATGTTCACCATCTTTCAACCCAACAACTGAAGTACACGGTGTAGCTATGCACGAAAACAACACTGATTTCGATAACACGTGTGAAAGTAATGAGGCAAAGGCCACGGTTGGTAACGTGACAATAACAAAACAGAAAAAGCTACTAAGTTTGCACACATGGTAGTAAATACGTCCTCCAAATTTCTGAAAGGTAGTCGTCTTGACCTCATGGACTAGGTAAGACGTGAAGAGGAACCTGAAAGACGGCATTAGCCTGACATATGCTTAGCTACACAATGATGAACTCGTACATTACCAGAATTGCATGTTCACCATGTCTCAACCCAACAACTGAAGTACACGGTGTAGCTGTGCACGAAAACAACACTGATTCCGATAACACGTGTGAAGATTTCGATAACACGAGTAACCTCCACTGGAGCACGCAACTCGGGATCGCCTGCACGCTTTAAGTTGCTGCCGCTGCAGACTTGAAAGGCAACGTGATGCGCGGTTGCGGCAGTGGGGCACAACGTTGGGATTCTTCGTCGATTCGTAGATTCTTCGGCGCAGATTCTTCGTCGACAATCCGAAGCCGGTCAGCAACTGCATGCTGCGCGTGTACGCGTCCGGAGTGAAGTGCATGGAGCGAACAGAGTAAACTCGGCTTGGTTCGCGTCCAGTCTCCGCCTCGGCCGCAGCGCACGAAGTCGACCCACGCTTGTCTCAGCGCCGGATCGGACGTGAATCGGTGGAACTTGCACCTATTTTCCCCCGTTTCACTGGCACAAGACTTCACAAGGCAAGATATCGGTGCCATGACGACACATTCAAAGTCAGACGATTCCCTTGCCCTCTGATAAGCATATATTTTGTATTCGCGTGCACGCACTCTATTCCAGACTCCGCTTACTCGCTTCACAAGTACACTGGATGACAGTGACCGCACGACCGCACGGTGCGAGCAGATGATCGAGAAGGCGACGCGCAAGCTGCCATTTTTTGTGTTTTGGTGCTTGACGTCATCACAACTAGCGTGAAGTCACCAGAGGATTAGTGCTGTAGCCTGACGTCAGGTTAGTGTTGATGTCAGTACGGATGCCGCGAGAAAATTGACTTTAATATCAAAATAAAATATCTTATCAGCATTTGCTGAGCTTGATACTTGCTCAGGGCCATCTATGCATACAGAAGACTTGTATGACAGAGCAAGCTCGCCTTCGAAAAAACGTGTCAGTACTCCTTTAAGGGAATACGCGCAGTAACGTGTGTGCCTTTTGTAATGAGTGGCTGGATTTAAACCACGATGTCGTTGTGATATTCTCATGTTCTCACGCCCGATGGCAATGTACGCTTGTACCACGCAATATTACTGCGATATTACATGTTGTATTGTGACGCCTGTATACAGGACGCGTGTGTATGTAAAGCTTGAAAGTTATTTTCACTGCATTTCCAAGCAGAGGAAGTTATTTTTGCTGACTTTCCAAGCAGACACGTGGATGTGTGGTAGAACACTTGCTTGCCACGCGGACGGCCTGGGTTCGATCCTCAATCGGACGCGGAAATTTTGATTACTTATTTTATTTGCATCTTTCTCGATTTTTCGGTGAAGGACAAGATGATAATTTTTGGCACCCAACCAACGGCACCGACACCGACGCCGACGCCGGAATTTCTGCGAAACGAATTCTTTAAAGCTATCGCGTTAAAATAGGAAAACAAAGCTACCAACATATCAGTTATTTGTCCCGCTCTTATTCATACTTAGTACATTAAGTCGATTTTCGGAAAGTGCGGCACCTTCATCATATTACCATCGTCGGCACCGCAGTGCTTCTACTCTACAGCCTGATGAAATTGTTACAGCCAACCTTTAAAAATGGCTGCATTAAATTCAGAAAAATCGTACGGCCCAGGAGAGCTCGAACATTGGGCGTAAGCTCATTTCAATACGCTTACTTCGATGTGGCGCAAGCAACCCTGTGAATCCTCAAGGAACGCTTCCGTTGTCCTGTCTAGAGGCAGCCCCGAAATTAGAAATCAGCGGAACCTGCATAGCGGGCATCTGGCGCACATTCCACACAAATTGCGCATCTTTAGTGTATATATTAATGCTTTCCGTTTGGCACCGTGACTTGTCAATACGGAATATTTGTCTTTCAACAATCTTATGCCAACGTATTTCATACTAGAGCTGTGCACGGGCCGAATTTTAGAGCTCGAGTCCAGCCCGGGCCCGCTGACTGCGTCGAAAGCCCGCCCGATCCCGACGCTAGAGTGCTGCGAGCCCGCCCGGTCCGGCCCGAAGTACAAAAATAAAAGCCCGGGCCCGGCCCGGTCCGGCTGACATTATGAAGGTTTGCTGCGGAGACAAGATGTCGTTTTCTGATAATGGGGCATTTTATTCAAAATATCAAAGTGAAACATAAGCAAACGATTCATTACAGTCACTATATGCAACAATTACAAGTTGTGTAAAAATAAGCTGTCCAATGATTCGGGCTTCAGTGAAGAGCGGCGCTCCTGCGTCACATATCCCGCTCAACTGAAGGTCCCTTCGCTGCTCGCACTGGTAGCCAGAATTGCCAATATGTTTTTCGGAAGCATAGCAAGCTAGGGAATATTTAGACCATTTGTTATTCCAGACGTTTAGTGGTTCAGATGTAGGAGAAGGAATTATTCCGTCTATAGATAATCCCAGAGCTCATCTTTTGTGACTTCACCCTCTGCCCTTAAGTTTAAAGGGGCTAAAGAAAAGGAGAACTGAGAAAGGGGGTGGGGGGGGGGGGGGGGGTGCGGAGAAGGCGCCACGCGGTGGAAAACAGTTCCGACACAACGTCAAATCTTGGGCTTGATTCCTGCTTTGCATCTGGCACAGCTCGTCCGACAAAAAACAATGCAGCCCGAGCCCGGCCCGGGCCCGAGATGAGAAGACGCTGGGCCGCCCGAACCCGGCCCGCGGGCCGGGCCGGGCTCGGGCTTTCGGGCTACCCGAGGCCCGTGCACACCTTTATTTCAAACTATATTGGGTGTTTCAAACACCACACGCTCCGAGTCATTCGGGGCCTTTTTTTATATCAGGTTTAACATTACGGTGCTCCACATTGGGTTATGACGATCGGCGTATTAAGTTGCTGAAGTTTGTCGTTCTCCCCACAGCGTTCTTTAACTTCGAGTCAGTGCACGATACACCGCCGCTTTTTACTTCTTCCTCCTATCAGGAAGTCACCGTTGGGTCCTTGCAAGCATTGCGAAAGAGTATTGCACAAAACCACGTAAAGAGAAAACATTTTCAATTTTTCTGCAGATAAGATATGCCGCAACTAAAACAGGCCCAGCTAAAAAGTCGGTTTTTCTGTTGAACAGGTGATCCCTGCAGTGAAAGGGCGTCGCGTGCACCTAACACTAACAGAGAGATAAAAAATGGGAGATATTCCGTAACTAAGTTTTCTGGATTTAGCGCAGCCATGTCTAAACTTCTATTAAACGGGACACTCTTTTGTGGGAGTTTGAGCGCACGAATAGAACCCATTTTCTACTGCAAGTCACCCCCAGCCGTTTAATTATAAACCAGGGCGCCGGCATTCCTTGCGTTGTTACTGTTGGGAGCAACCGAGCCCTGCGCGTGACATGTTAGGAAGTTGCCGATAGCATTTATGATCGCGTTGCTCATGAATTTGCAAGAAGTACCACGTCTCGGAATGCCGAATGATTTTTCTGCGCATTACTAAAAGAAATGGCTTTTACGTATTGTTGTGGGTTCATCAAAGTTATTTTCAGAGCGTCGTTGTTTTTCTAGACTGCCGTAGTTTCCTTATTGAAAAAAATCAAGATTGTAGTCACATCGCGAAAAGATAAAAAGTACTAAATACGCAAAATGCACTGATCTTGCTTGTCGCTTTGTATTATGCGTTTCGACGTTACGAAACACTAGTGGACCTGTCCTGAAAAAAAGGAAGGAAACCTGGGATCGGCGCGTACGTGCACTTTATTGGAAAACTGGGGATGATGGCCACAAGTATTGAAGATTGGGCGAGTTGGTTCGTCGTATTTGAGTTCGTCGCTCTGTCCTCTTGTGTCGATCTGCTAGGCCGTTTCTTCTTTACCATAATGCTCTATACCAGTTCAAATGGGGATGATGGAACGTGAGGGCGACGTTCAGCTTCACACCTCGAGGAGATTAGTTCATTTAGAACAGATGGCTTGAGTGCGCATGCTTGACCACGCATTTCTGTTTGGTCGCTGCCTTACTGCACGGATGTAGGGAACGTTCGAACATCGTTACACGGCGCCATGTTGGTTTAAACTGTAGAAGTCACGGATAACTGGGCTAGTTGGTACTTGTTCATATTTGACAGAGTATGTGGAAGTCAACAATGACGACGCTTGACGTGATCAAAGAGAACATACGGCAGTGATGCAATTTGCGGACAGCGAGTGTTCCTGTGGCACAAAGTCTTTAAGAATGACTCAAAACACATCCACGAACTGTTGAACTTCCTAATAAAACACCAACGTAACTCAAACGTCAAGATGTTTTCAAAAAAATCTCTTTTGAATGACCGACAGAGTTTGAATTGTTTTTCAGTTGGCAGCGCCGAGAAGGTGTTTCTTTTTAATACTATTCGCCTTCGCGGCATTAAGTCTTAATTTCATTGCTGCGTTAAATCAGTGTGAGAATTGCGTGTGGTGAGAAGAAAAAACACCACTCGTTCGCAGAGATGCTCATTTTTACATTTATATAAATAGGCTATCTTGCCTTATTGAAATAGGACATCTGACAACGTGCACACACACACACACACACACACACACACACACACACACACACACACACACACACACACACACACACACACACACACACACACACACACACACACACACACACACACACACACACACACACACACACACACACACACACACACACACACACACACACACACACACACACACACACACACACACACACACACACACACACACACACACACACACACACACACACACACACACACACACACACACACACACACACATACACACACACACACACACACACACACACACACACACGCACGCACGCACACACACACACACGCACGCGCACACACACACACACACACACAACACACACACGCACCCACGCACACACATACACACACACGCACACACGCGCACACACGCGCACACACACGCACACACACACACACACACACACACACACACACACACACAGACAGTCGGTAGTGCAGTCGGTAGATCATTCCAATAGGACCGACGCTTCATGTCTTCTGTTGCGTTACGATTCTGTAGTGCCGCGCCCTTCGCTGAGAAGAACCGAAAGATTTCCGGTACAAGGAGAGCCATTTGTCATCATGTCGTCCTTTACGGTGCCACCACGTGCGTGTATTTCGCTCTATTGCCATGCGTGCTTGCTGCTGGCAACATCGTCGCGGACGCTACGTAACCGTCATTAGTCTGTTTAGGGGGCGTTGAGGAACACAGTTTCTCGGCATCGAAACAAAAAAAGTAATAATAATATTAATGAAGAAGATAGCGAAGGATCAGAAGAGAATGAAGGTGGCCTCAGAAGCATCGCGTAACCCGATCAATCGCGCTTAGGCTCATCTGTAAGGTCGATAAACAAAAGGGGAACAAAAGGAGCAAATGACGACAGTGACACTGCAGGGGCTGTTGGAGGGCGGCGTTGGGAGAGCCGAGAAAAGGAGAGGACAAAAGAAGTGAAAGCAAGCAATCCGAGCACAAAGACAGGAAAATGGGTCGAGGAAGAAGATGAGGACGGCTGGGTTTCACCAGCGGCCCGCATCCGAGTGCGCTATCGGGACAAAACGCCGCGGTCCCGAACTGGGAGACCGATCTGACGTTGCCGATGCAGCATCGCGCCAGGTCAAGTGGAGGCAAAGCTAGCGCTAATAGCGATCGATTCTCACGACCATCGATCTCGGCGTTAAAACACACGGACGACGGAGCGGGCCGAACGGGGCTTGCAAGAAAAATTAGGCGGGAATCTAAAGCACGCGCTTTCGACCAGCGTGCTTTAGCCGCCCGCATATGTAAGACGTCGGTCTGTGTGCCCTTTTCGGTATCTCTCGCACCCAACCTTTACCCTACCCTTCCCCAACCTTAACCTCACCTTCATTGTCCACTGTCTTCTCAGCTCCCTTCCCACTTATCTTAGAAGAATCAGCTAGTTTGTAGGTACTTTACAAAGGTTTCTATTTTATATATAACTGCGCAGAGACGTTAACCTTGCCTGCATTTGCGACATCTCTGACTTGGCTTTATCGTACAGTTACCAGCGTCGCGATTGCTTATCAGAGCCGTTTGCAATGCCAAGGCACATCGTCCGGCTGTTCCTTCTCGCCTACCGGAATGTAACATGTCCAGAGCTAAAGAATGGCACGGGATACCCGACGAGAGGGCTTCACGCCAAATGCTTATTGAGACAGCGCTATACTAAAACAAGGACTTCGAGTATACACCTGCTAATGTGCGACCTAATGAAATGTAAAGAGAAAAGCCGCTGTCTGCGTTTACAACACGACCGAGTGCGTCCGTAATAATTGCGCGAAACTGCGGAAATTGAGCGGAAAATTAGTACATGCTGTATAAATACAAAAGCGCTTTTGACTTGCACTAAACAGAAAAAGAATCTAGTTTAGCTCAATAAACCGTACGATGAACCGTCGCTCTGGGAGAATGTACAACGATCAAATAAACAGCATTACAACGAAAAAGGACGACCAGTTATCGCTTCCAAACAAAATATCGCGCTCACTTCAATAAATAACAGCGCTTTTTGAGACTCATTACGAGCATGTGCAGTGGGCGCGGATCTGCAGACTATCGCCGGTGGAAGAATAAAGGGAATTTCTGTAATAATTCATTGCTTCACGAGTAAGTGCCTGGGCCCAAGCATCTCTTCTGCAGCACAAGAATCGAAGGTGCCCCACCAATAAGGAACTGTAAACAAGGACCAAGTAAGGGATGCTCATCAGCTTAGCGAAAAAAGTAATGAGCCCTTACAATATCCCTCGAAACATCCTATATTCATCCGTCCTTTTTATCTTGCCGTGCAGGCCTCCTTCGCTGGAAATATAAAAGACTCAATATATATATATATATATATATATATATATCAGACACCATCGGTCAGTATGCAAATGAGCTTAATTACGAAAGAGCTAGTTTGTCTTGTCGGTTGCTTTGGGTGCTTATGATGAACAGCGTGTAGTACGGCTGAAACGGGCGACAATTTTAGGAAAAACTGCTGCGTGAGTGGCCATCGCTTGCGGGACCATATTCATAGAGTTCCATATTGCGCGTAAGTGCCCGATTAAACATACATGAGGCATAATTAGTCTTAAATTGCAAAAAGTGTCCTTTGACGGCATCTCTTGAATATGCAATCCACTTTCATCAAAGAGATGCCTCGCGCGAACTTGGTCGTTCAGGTTCTTCGTTAGTGAATGACAGGGCATGCAGGTCTTGCAGATATGATGTGGCTTTTGCGTAATGCACATGTAAATCTGAACTATAAGAATTTACAAAAGTTCCTAAAAAGTATTCTTGAACATCTTTCGTTAACGCCTTCTGAGAAGTAGGTGATTGTTTAGAGGGCATTGATCAATGAGAGCTTGTACAATGCCAACACTCTTAATCAGGGGCCGAATTCACAAAGCTCACTTACGATCAAATTTTCGCGCAAGAGAAATTTTGTCGCGTAAGTCGATTCACGAAGCCAAAAAAACCTCGTAAGAGGCCATGGTTATCACATCGGCCGCTGCGATAAAGCGCGCTGCGAGCGTGCAGGAACATGCCAGTGATGGTGATGCACTTGCTATATTTGCTGACGTCACCGAAAAAAGGCTCGTAAGTGGATTCACGAAGCAAAAAAGTTCCGCAGAAATAGCGTGGCTACGAGGAAATGCTAAGAGTGGTCCGGACCACTCTTATGAACAATATGGCTGTTTAGAACATGCAACGTCGGTGGGGTATTTGGGCACCGTGGCTGATTTTCAGCTAGTTCGCGGCCATGTAAGGCTGCGCGATGATTGCTGGTATATTTTATTTTATTTTGGCGCTTTGAGTTTCGTGCGTTGTTTGCTTTGTACGCAGTGGACAGTATTGACACTCGCACTCGTCCAATAAGCTTGGTGTCGCAGTAATTAAGGAAGCTTATTGGTTGTCCGGAGCGAAAAATTATGCAAGCAAAGACTCGTGGTTGGATTAAAACCAAAGTACTACGTGAATGGTCGGTGAAGTCGAAAGCGGCGCGCTATTTGGTCAACATTTTTTGTTATGTTGTTGTGCTGCGTCCCACTTCCTCCAATGAGAGGTCCAACGTATGATGATGTACGCAGCATTGGTGGAAAGTACCACCAAAGAGGTTCAGAGGACGACATCAGCTGCTCGCTATTGGAAATAAAAATGAACGGAAGATTTCAGTTAGCTGTTATCAAGGCCTATTACGTGGTTCCACAACTTCTCTAGTTGGATTGGCTTTAACTACCCAACATGCACGTTGTCTGAAATGCAGCTGTCGCTATGCACGTTGCACCAATGCAGGGCGGGCTCGTACATTGCAAATCACAGCACATTAGCCATTTTTACGATTCTGCATGAAATCACAAACAAATCCAGCTTTTCGACCTTCACTGTTGAGAAACCGAAATGGAACGCGTTTGTATGGCAAGCAGTCAGAAAGAAATGGCTCCAGTAATTTGAAATGACACCGAAAACGTGTGCGAAAGCTCGCGATTCTCGAGCATATATAAGCAAACTATATTACCGAATTCATGCCTCTTTGACTTTGAGCTGCCATTTAACCTGGCGTGAGCAAATAAATTAACGCTGTTTTCATCCGCTGATATGTATTTTGCTCTAAGAAGCGACAGATTGGCCCGGAAATCAAAGTGTAGCCACGGCGAAATCCCCGCTGCCGGCGCCCAGTGTAGCAGACGACAAATGCTAGCAGACGACAGCTTGGGCGAGAGGCGCATTGTGATTGGTTGGGAAGCAGTATTCTCGACATCAGGCCATCTTATGACGTTGCCAAAACACTTCTTTCATCGCGCGGCCCTGTCGTATTCGTCATATCTTCCCCCTCGCACATAAGAGCTATTTTTATCTCGCCATCAAAAACGCGCAAGAGCTTTCTACGAGTTCTCTCAGCGCTTGCTCCTGCTGCGTAGTTCGCCAAGACAACATGGCGTCGTAAACAGTGTATGCGTGTGGGTGCCAATTTTCACAAACGCTTCTCGCTTGACTTCCTTCAGCGTTCGACTGGATGTGTTTCGACTGGACGGTGCGTGTAAGCCGTGTGAAAACCAACGGCAGTGTCTCTCGGTGTGCGGTGAGGCGTAGCGAAGCTTGTGCCTCGGTGTGTTTATGAAGCGGGGATCGGCGCCTGTGTATCGACGGCAACTAGCACTCGAGGAGCCTGCAATGTGTGTTCGAGTTTCGGTGACAGTTCGTTTGCTTCGCTTTCCAGTTTCTCAGTTGGGTGCAGTGCGGCATTTCGAATTGACAGCGCTTTGACACGTTACTTGAGTGATCCCGAGTGCGTACGGTAACGTATGAATTACGTGCTGTATTCGGTTATTGCTTGGCCGCTGGTTAGCCCGTGCGCTGCTATTTTCTCGTGAGCAGTCCAGGAAAAGGCAGTGTTTGAAAGTGAAACAATGTGTGTTGTGAACATTGGTGCTGTGTTGACATTTCCAAGACTCGTGAAGAGGCTGTGCTCGTGTGACAGAACATTAAAAGACAGCGTTGATGACTGTGTTTTGCCCTGTGAAGTTGCGATGGTGCTTTACGAGTGCTTTAAGGATTTGGCTCTGGACTTCGCGTATTATTTTTTAACTCGTTATTTCGGCTTTTTGTGCTCATCGCAGTCCGAACGTCGTAATGTGTCGAATCGAAGTCGCGAGCCGATACATTCTCTTGTAAGTGAGGCTGCTTTGGCAGCACGCCTTGACTGTTCTTCGGTGAAAATTTCGAGTTCTACCTGGCAGCGAGAGCCCGTGAACGTCAGTCACGCTTGCCTCCCCGAAAGAACACACTTTTCACCGGTGCCTTGCCTTGGGTGACGTCGTAGACCAGCGCCTGCTGACTACAAGTATTCGAGTCCATCAGACACGTCGTTATGCATGGCACTGGAGCCTTGACTACCACTGCTCATGGCGAGGTCTCACGCTTTACCAGTGGACGGACACGTCTTGCTAGCCTTGCATTTCTACGTCAACGGCAGCTTCCAGTCCACTTGCCTGTTTGCCGCAGAGCGCATTCCATTCCTGATGACACTGACGGCTGCTAATCGTTCTGCCACCGGTGAGTTGAACTTGAGCAGCTAATTTCGTTGCTATTCGCGTAGTACTATAACGTGTGTAAGCTTTTTTCAGCCCAGCAGATCTAATGTTACCCCATATTGAGTTCCAGTGTAAAACATGTGCTACTATCACATATTATATACACACACACACACACACACATATATATATATATATATATATATACGAAGGAAAGAAGTGTGAACTTAAGGGCTCGTTTGCTTTGTTAAGCACATCGTTAATGCGAACTAACAGACAATGATGCCAAGGAAAGTATAGGGGACTTTATTAGAAGTAATTGTATTGTAAATGTGAAGAAAGGAAAGTGGTCGAAAAGAAAACTTGCCACCGTCAGGATCCGAACCTGCGACCTTCGAGTAACGCGTCCGATGCTCTACCACTGAGCTACGGTGGCGGTCATCCCTCCGTCCACTTTAGGGTATATATGTGCATTTTTAAACGTGGGAGCGTCAGTCAGCGCCGCCTGTTGGCATTACGGCGAGTGTGGAACACTCTTTTTGCCTGTAGGCATCACGTAGCACGTGATCTTATTACGAGTTGGCAGCTGACTAATAATCCCTCGCATACCACCTCTGAAGGCAACAAGTCTGCCAGACTTGTTGCTTCTATGAACGAAGGAAAGAAGTGTGAACTTAAGGGCTCGTTTGCTTTGTTAAACACATCATTAATGTGAACTAACAGACAATGATGCGAAGGAAAGTATAGGGATAGGGGACTTTATTAGAAGTAATTGTAACGTAAATGTGAAGAAATATATATATATATATATATATATATATATATATATATATATATATATATATATATATATATATATATATATATGCAAATATGTCAGCAGTGTTTATAGTTTGATTTAAGCAGGTGTTTATTTGATTATTAAGAGGAGCCTGTCTACTACACTTGTTAGTGCAGAGGTGAATATTTGATGCGAATTTATTTTTCAGTAGTCATGTAGCACTTTTTCAGGAATTCCCTTGATTTTTCAAAATTTGTTCTATAGAAGATTACCGCTGTGGTAGCACTATACTTTACCAGGACACGTATATTCCTGTATGCAAAGCTGAGTATACTTTTTGGCGCAAATCGAACGAGAACACATAACACAAAAGAACAGGACGGGTACCGAACTTCCTGTTCTTTTGTGTTATGTGTCCTCGTTCGATTTGCGCCAAAAAGTATCCTCAGTTATGAACCAGTACCAACTAGCTCGAACTAGAATTCTGTATGCAAAGCTTACATGGGGAGTCAGTTTGTTCCAAAGTGAATATAGCATATTTGATAGCTTTGACGATAGCTTTGTCTTACTGCCAAATATGTATTAAAGCGATTTTGATGCTGGTTTTTTTAACGTATCTTTTTTGGCCTCTTCATAG
>JALIZH010021299.1:0-33353 GCA_030522465.1 Rhipicephalus appendiculatus | reverse complement strand
ACTGAGCCTAACTAGTGCTAACTCGGCTAATTAGCTAATTAAAGGAGCAGTGACATCAACTTTACGCATGTCGCGTTTTTTGCGTCAACGTGTAGTTATCGATCCCCTAGTAACGATTCGGTACTGATAATGCAACAAAGCGACGAATTAATATATGTAATAATGATTAGTATGACCAGTACACAATTCAAAACGGGAGCAAAGCCCGCCAATTTTTAGCGCTGCCAACGCTGCCAAGCGGCCACCTCCCGCGGTCACGCCCCATCTGACCACGTGGCCGCACGAAATGGTGACGCGAGTTTCAGCTCACATTTCGTCTGCTCGGCGCGCACGTGTAGGCATGTGTTCGCCACCCCCATCGTCGTCGCCGCCGTCAAGAGCGTCCACAAGCGACGATGAAAACACTGAAAGAATATGGAATCGCTGCTATTCGCGACGTGGTGAATCATTTACGGTTCGATCCTCTTCAGAGTAGTGATTCTGATATCGACGCCCGACCCAGCAGCGACGAGGAGGCAGCTGGAGACGCGCGCTTGAGCAATGCTTGCTGGCAAGACATGCCACAACTACGCATATGAACGCTGCGTGCTTGTTACGTGTTTGAAATAATATTTCTCTGAACCATACGTTCCATCCTGGTGCACTTTGATCGGTTATTGTCATGTTTGCGTCTACCTAAGCATAACCAATGTGTCGTAATAACGGGTCAGCTAGTGGATGTCGCCATGTGTGTCAGTTGTAATGTATACTGCTCATAGACTGAAACACGACAAGAAAAAAAAAGTGAAACGCGGAGGCCTGCCGTTATCATTCCGTGAGCGCGTTGTGGGTGTAGCGTTTCGCAATGGTGCGCCAAACTTTTCGCTTTTTTCTCTTATTTGAAGAGCATGATTGCAGCGCACAATGATTCCATGGCATGCTGGCACGTAATGCGATTGAGGTCATAGCTTCGAATAGTCACATTCGCGCTCATCACTCCACGACAGTCCACCCGAAGCGGCACAACGAAAACGCAGGACTCACACGAATGCGCTGCACGAACCAAGCAAAACAAAACAGGCGACGCCGTTGCCAGGCAGCCTGGCGTCGCCGCCAAGCAGTACCACAAGTAGGCACCACGATGAAAACATTAAGCTTGTCGACGTCAACGTTACTCGCGCATCGTCACTCAGCGTCTGAGGCATGGCCTAGACGCTAGCTGAACACGTCAACATAGTGTCGATGTTGCATGGCACGAACGCGCAGTTGAGCCTTTGCCCGCTCTTTGCGCTCGATTTGAAATTTGGTGTCACTGCTCCTTTAAAGAATCAAGGGTGTGCACTGTGGCATGCCTCATAAGTATATATCTATATCTTGTCCTATCTAGCCCAAGTTTTAAAATAATTTATTTGGTTGAACTTGCAGTAAATTTTGAGGGTGAATGAATTATTTTTCTTGTAGGAGTTGCCTCCATGAAACAACAAGCAACACTGCACACTAGCCATCGTACCTTGTTCTTTTGCTATGTGTATCAAAACATGGCAGAAATACATGGACAAGCAGTGAGCCCCTTCTTTCTGTATGATATTGCTACATCGTTCCGATTTTAGAATAAAAGCATGCTGCACTCGTTGGAGATCTCTCAAGGCAGCATTTCAATTTTTGTATTTTTTGTGATATTTTTTTCAAAAAGTCTGCAGTAAGAGATGTCATGTTAATCTTTCGTAGGACATTCATTTGTATGGATGCAGAAACCCTAATACACTTGTTTATTTGATATCTTCTTTCAGGAAGACTAGACACTTCAGGCGAAGCAGCAATAGTTCTGGCCCACCTGTTCGTCTACAGGACAGCCTGTTATGCGAACACTCATGGGCCTTACAGTACACTATATTGACGATCTTGTACATCACTCAGCATTTAGGATTTCCAGCACTTGGACTCCTGCACTGTGTTATGCACGATGCTGTGTCCAAACTTTCCAATAAGAGTACGCATTTTGAAAATTTTACATGTCTTGAAAAAGGGTGTAAACTCATTTAATTGACTAAACTTTATTCCTGGCTCTTTTACAACCTGTATTTATAGCCTGTTCAATTTTTATTCAATATCATGGCATATCCAGTCCTTGGCTCTAACGTGTCAAGCCACCACCAGTATTGATCGGCAATTTTTAATTTATAACTTGTTGTTGCCTAACGTAACTATCCAGTCATGGTGTTCGGATTCATTTTACGTGAGGTGGCTTGCATGAGCCATAAATTCAGCTTTTAAAGATGAACTAGTTTACCGGTAGCAGATGATGGCACGGCACCAGCTGGCGTGAAAATATAACTGTAGGCAGGCCCGTAGCCAGGAATTTTTAACGCGATAGCGAGCTCGTTTCGCAGAAATTCCGGTGTCGGCGTCGGCGTCGTTGGTTGTGACCGAAAAATCATCATCTTGTCCGTGACCGAAAAATCGAGAAAGATGCAAATAAAATAAATAATAAAAATTTTCGGGTCCGAGTGAGGATCGAACCCGGGTAGTCTGCGTGGCAAGCAGGTGTTCTACCACACAGCCATGTCTCTGCTTGGATGTACTGTGAAAATAACTTCCTCTGCTTGGAAATGCAGTGAAAATAACTTCCATGCTTCGCAAACGCAAGCGTCCTTTATATAGGCGTCGCAATATAACATGTAATATCCCAGGAATATTGCGTGGTACAAGCGTAAATTGCCATAGGGCGTCAGAATATGTGACTATCATAACGATTCCATAGTTTAAAGCGAGCCACCCATTACAAACGGCACACACCTTACTGCGCGTATTCCCTTAACACCACGTAGTGGGTGAATAGCAAGTACGAAAACATTTCCCACATTTGCCGCGCATAATTTCTCCTGGTTTAAACCATACTACCCATTACATAGTATGCACTTAGTGATTGAAGTAGGCAGTAGGGACGGGATATCGCTATCGCGTTCAACTCTTAAAGGCGAAGCTTAAGGGTCCCCCAATTTTTTTCGGGGGAAGGGGGGGGGGGGGGCACTTGTTGCAGGCCTTGAAAAACACCTGTTTTTATTATTTGTCCTTGGTAAAACACCCCCCTCCATCCGAATTTCAGGGGGGGGCCCAGGCCCCCTAGCCCCCCCCTCCCCTAGCTACGGGCCTGACTGTAGCTCTACTGCTTAAGCATAATAGTACGGGTGAACCATAGTTAAAAAATAATGCCTAGTTCCCAAGCTTAATTTTAGAAATTTGCATCATCATATGAAAATATGTGAACAAAGGCAAGCGTGTTTACAAATTTTGGCAGGTGGATCTATGGTCGACACCACAGGTCTTTATACAACAAAGTTGACTGCACAGTCGTGTATCATGTTTCACACCTGAGGGCAAAGTAATGCAATATAAAGAAATTGTACACTACCATGCCTATTCCACAGTCGCATTTTTCTCAAAAGTGTTGTAAGCCTTCATTGACTTATCGAATTGCCTTCATTTGTAAGCAGACAACAAGTCCCTTGTGCATGCCGTCTGTTTGGATTTAAATGCATACTGGCATTGCTAAGTATGTGTCGTGCCTTGTGATGTTTTTTTTTTTCTGTACGTTTGGTTGTGCTGTGTATCTTGTTTCCTCTGTTCAATAATGAGCATACGGTCTGTACTGTAGATAAAAATGTGTATTTTTACATTGACATTATGGATCTTACTGTTTTGATTCCAATAAAGTACTACAATTCACATTTTTTGTATCAATTCATGTTTAAGAATTCAACAGCTTGTCAATAAGTTGTGCGGTCTCCAGCCACATTCCACCTGTGTCTAGCTATGCTTGCTCCTCAAATATGCAAGCCTGGGAACTGCATATGTCGCAAGATAACGGCAACTGAAGATCTGCAGCCATCTCATGGGGATGGAAAAACGTAAGTCAGCCCCGCCGCAATGCAAATCAATTGTGCGGTGAAGCATACCAAAAATCAGATGGGGCCCCCTGGTAGTGGACAGTATGTCTTGAAAAGGGCGCTTTTATCTTTTTGTCGAGGGGGGATACTTGTGTTATACCAGATGGACTGAACAGATGATTCTTGCAAAATATGCAAATAAGCGACAGGCAGTGAACGGAAACAGACCAACATTCATCGAACATGGATGGGTTGATCATTTATCAACGGTATAGCATAATTTGTATAATAAGTTTGGCCGCACCTAAAGGTACACGAGGTAGTACGAGTGCTCGTGGCACCCACTTGTGACCTGCTGTGACAAAAGATATCCTACGAAATATAAATAAACGTTATTTTCAGAAGAACAGCTGTGTCACTGAGGCATACAATTACGACATTTTTTCTAGCAAATACTGCACAATTTCTTCAGGAGGACCCCCCAAATACACGCGGACGCTCGCAACAGAGAAGCGCAACAGTATTATTTTGTTATTATTAGGGTGACATGTCCCTCGCGAATTAGTGGAGCTTGGTGCACGCCTACGACGTTCATTATAACGGCGCGCGACACTGAAGAGTAAAGGTTATTTAGTGAAAGGGCAGCTAGTCTCCGTGTATAAAAGCAATTAAATACTGACTATGACTAATTGTATATCGCGCCTCAGCGCGCGTTAAGTGCTCATGGTGGAAATATTCGTCTAACTGCTCGGAAGGTTGCGGCTCGCGGCAAAAATAACCAAAATCACTCAACAGCACACGCTCGTAGAATATACACACGTGAGTTTCGCTACCTGAAGGTACTTTTCACGCTGGTATCTGCGAATTTTGGGCGAGAAAGACATCCACAACTTAGGGTGAACACCCAAAAGGACACACGTTTATCATTTTGCTTGCGGCACGACAGACGACGAACCGAAGTCGGAGCATAAGGGGCTAACGGAGGTCTCCGCGAGTTCATGAGGCCACGTAATCTATTTACGAACTTAATGCAGGCGCAATGCACGCTGACGAGGCAAGAACACAAGTTGCAAGCTCCTCCCCTTTTATTGCGATAGCAATTTTATGGACACTTTCGGCTGTTTTTCGCCGTCGGCGTCCGCGTTGGCGTCGGCGTCATTTGCCGTATATGTATATGTACCCATATATATATATATATAAACCTCAAAGAAAAATAATTCAGAAAAATGTTTCCGACGCTCGGCATCGAACCAGGGACCTCTCGATCTTCAGCGCGCGGCGCTAACCATTCAGCCACGAAGGCGAACGTCCTTCAACTTTTAAACGGCGAGCTATTTATATACAGCGAGTTTTCAGCGTGTTTTCAGCATTACCAGCGAGATGGCGCAAAGGCCGCGCTCGGTGGGGCTTAGCTGCCCCGTTCGTCGCGACGCGCGCTCTCCGGCGCGCACTTTACCCGAAGGGGGGGGGGGGGGTGTGTAGATGCCCGTGCGCGCGTACGCTTATCTCGCGGTGGCGGAGAATGGGGCTTAGGCGGAACGATAGCGTTGTAGCTACCGGGCGCGCGAAGGTCACATCGCTCGCTGCATCCCCCCCCCCCCCCCCCCCGTTTGCGAAAAGAGCACGTTTTTCAAACACAGCGAAGTAACAACTATGACACTTGATAGTTCGCCCTCGTCTGCACCTGTAGAGTACGTTTCGTGCGTGGTTTTTGGTTGAGCAGCGCGTTAAGTGTCGAGCTGTGAATGTTTTTAGTTCACTCTCGTCCTGTGCGTGTTGTTTTCGTGCGTCATGTGTGCGTGAGCAGCGCGCTGCACGTTTCGACATGCTTGCCATTCGTCGCTTTACATTCCAATTTGTTGCTATCGCATTCATTTCTTCTTTTTTTTTTCAAAGCACTTTGTGAATACATATGCTTGAGAAAACTCATCGCAGAATGCGGTGGCTCTGTGGTGTAGTGGTTAGCGTGTTTGCTCTCGGTGCGTGTGGTCAGTGGTTCGAATTCAGTGTTGTGTGTTATTTGTATATGTATGTATGCACTGATATATGTCTTCTATTTACCCCCAGAGTTAAGTATTAATGAAATTAACGCGTTAGAGGCTCTTACAGTGCCGAAAAAAAATTCTTTTTTCAGCCGCTTTGGCCGCCTATTAACAGCACGCCACGCGTAAGCGCTGCAGGCTGTATGACCTAGAATCTTGCAAAAGCCACGTCAAGGCTATTGTGTTGTTTTCTCTGGGGAGCCCGCTGCGTAGTCACATAACGAATTGACTAGCAGCGCCGTAATTTGAACAGATTTTATGCCTGCAGGCGTGGATTCGAGCGAGTATTCGACTGGCAGTGTAGCGAAACGCTTCCAAACATCACGCCTTCATTAACATCTCCCGTCAAGACAGCGGGAAGGTTCTGTTTAATCTACGTGTTGTAATCGCGAGCGCTCTGCGTGTTTTGGTTGCGTGGATGTGTGCGTGTATGTATTTGTCTTTCTTTTTTGCGCTTGATTAATTTTATGCCAGAGCTATTTCAATGTGCCAGCTTTACTCTCTCGGTGGGAGTGCTTTCACTCTATCGCAGACGGAGTACTGTACTCCATGAGAGGGCGTCGGATCACTCTCTCTCTAAAGAGAGTAGTTTCACCCCGGAAAAAGGAGTGCCCTGCGGGACAAGCCAAAACTCTCGCAAAGGGCGTAAATGCACTCCCTTTGTTCTAAGAGTGTAGCCAGGAGACTAGACGAAAAAAACATGGTTGATCCCTCCATCATAGGAATCGGTATAACATGAAAGCGAAACGTGTCCTTACAGAAGTAGTTGAATGATTACTCTACATTGATAAAGTAGAGCTTGCACAATGTCTATTGGTGTTTGACAGTTACAGCACCGTTTAACGTGGATGCATCCACGTTGACGCTTGGTGGTACATCTGTATCCAGGTGATTAATGTCCATTATCAATTATTAAACAAACCCTTGTGGTCATAGATCCTTGTGGTAGCTGTGCAGAATCAGAGAAAGCGGGGTGACAGCCAGAAGATGGTCACTGATTGGACGCCGAACTTGGGCTAAGAGTTATTGAACATCACTGCCTAACCAGAGGGAAACGCAACGCGCGTCGCGTCTTCCCCGTTGACCGTGGATATTTAAGGGTTCGTTTTTCTTTGTTTTACACAATATTAATGAAAACAGACAATGATGCCAATGATGCCATCATTGTCTGTTCCCATTAATATTTTGTATAACAAAGAAAAACGAACCCTTAAATTTCCACTTCTTTCCTTCACTCGCTGCATGTCACTAAAAGACAGGTTGGATGGCAACGTACAGGCGTGGGATGTAACTATATTGTAACTGATGGGACAGTCTTCATCAGGTGCTGCGTAAGAAGCTAGATATAGCCAGGAATATAGACCTTTTTAACACGAAAGTGTTTTGTGCCGCGGTCCACCAAGACTTCAGTGACGTATTTCCGTCACGGAAATCACTTCGAAAAAGTACACGACATCAGAAAACAAAGAAAAAAAGTTCCGTCAAAGGGCGTCGAACCTACGACCGCTTGGTCGCGGCAAGATAAGGAAAGAAGTGGAAATTTAAGGGTTCGTTTTTCTTTGTTATACACAATATTAATGGGAACAGACAATGATGCCATCATTGGCATCATTATGTGTATTTCCTTGGCATCATTGTCTATTTGTTCTCTTTAATAACGTGCAGCGAGTGACATTCTTGTTTCTTAAGGAGCGACTTCCGGTTTGTGCGAAATTCAAAAAATGTTTCTAAATTCAAAATAAATCATTAAAGCAAAAATGGGTCTTTATTTTATCCCCGCACTGTATGTCCCATTGCTTTACTTATCGCTATGACGTAGAGATTCCATCTTATCAGATCCGAAGCTTTCCTAACGCGCGCAAGAAACTAGTGGAATGACTTTCTCGAATAATAATAATAATCGTGTTCGTGACGCAGTAGCCACCATTGTACAAGTACTAGTCTGTCAGAAGTCCATTGATTGCTTTTTTTATTGCGATAACAATTATATGGACACTTTGAGCTGATTTTGGCCGTCACCGTCATGTCCAGGATATGTATATGTATATATTTATATGTATATATATATATATATATATATATATATATATATATATATATATAGGAAAGGAGTGTGAACTTAAGGGCTCGTTTGCTTTGTAAACACATTATTAATGAGAACTAACAGACAATGATGCCAAGGAAAGTATAGGGGACGTTATTAGAAGTAATTGTAATGCAAATGTGAAGAAAGAGAAGTGGACGAAAAGATAACTTGTCACCGGCAGGATCCGAACCTGCGACCTTCGAATAACGCGTCCGATGCTCTACCACTGAGCTACGGTGACGGTCATCCCTCCGTCCACTTTATAGGGTATATATATGTTCATTTAAACGTGGGAGCGTCAGTCAGCGCCGCCTGTTGCCATTACGGCGAGTGTGAAACACTCTTTTTGCCAGTAGGCGTCACGTAGCACGTGATCTTATTAAGAGCTGGCAGCTGACTAATAATCCCTCGCATACCACCTGAAGGCAACAAGTCTGCCAGAACGAGACCCTCGTTATGAACTAAGGAAAGGAGTGTGAACTTAAGGGCTCGTTTGCTTTGTAAACACATTATTAATGAGAACTAACAGACAATGATGCCAAGGAAAGTATAGGGGACGTTATTAGAAGTAATTGTAATGCAAATGTGAAGAAAGAGAAGTGGACGAAAAGATAACTTGTCACCGGCAGGATCCGAACCTGCGACCTTCGAATAACGCGTCCGATGCTCTACCACTGAGCTACGGTGACGGTATATATATATATATATATATATATATATATATATATATATATATATACAGGGTGTTTTTTTTAAAGCAATACAGATTTTTCCTTAAAAAACTATAATAGTTAGGCACTTGTCGTCTTCGCAGCTCATTTCTAGACCGAGGCGAAAAGATTTTACCACTAATCAAATCACCCAGAAATTGCTAATTAACAAAAATAATTTAATTAACCTTTTAATTATCAATTTTAGGGCAATTGTTTATATGGCGAAGTTGTTCTACGTCACAGCTTATGGCGAGCCCAATTTTTAAAAATCGAAAATATCGCGTGTAGTTTGAGAGATCCATCGTCGAATTCCGGCTTGACGCAGCACGTGGCGCGCCCGGTGCGTCGAAACTGACGCACCGGGCGCGTCAGTTTCGACGCACCGGCGCGTCCGGTGCATCAGTTTCGGTATCTACCGCACCGCGGTCTGGAAATTCGACGATGGATCTCTCAAACTACACGCGATATTTTCAATTTTTAAAAAATTGGGCTCACCATAAACTGTGACGTAGAACAACTTCCCCATATAAACAATTGCCCTAAAATAAATAACTAAAAAAATTAATTACATTATTTTGGTTAATTAGCAATTTCTGAGTGATCTAATTAGTGGTAAAATCTTTCCGCCTCGGCCTGGAAATTGGCTGCGAAGGCGACAAGTGCCTAACTATTATAGTTTTTTAAGGAAAAAATCTGTATTGCTTAAAAAAACACCCGTATATATATATATATATATATATATAGAGAGAGAGAGAGAGAGAGAGAGAGAGATATATATATAATGAAGTGCTAACATAGGGCGCGGAAGTAAAGGTTCAAACGAATATATGAAGCACGTGGGGAAACAGTACGCGTGATAGGACTAGAAAACTGGAATATCCGCATGTGCATTTAGAGGCGAAAATGGGATTTCGCGACAACCGGCTCTCCTGGAATCGTCATAACGACCTTTCCGACGCTCTTGCCTTCGTCTCCCCTGTTTTTGGTCACTGTCATGTGAGTGCCAGGTCACGCGGGGATTACCGGTAATCATCTCGCTCGTGAGCTTGCCCGCGAGATTAATAGCCGGGGCAGTCCCCTAACCGTAGCTTACGAGGCATACTTTTACAAGGAAACTCTGAAGCAGCAGCACTACAGAAACCTCCGGCATTCTTTGCAGACTCTACCACCACCACACCCATCAGTCTCCACTGCCCAAACACACTCTCAGAGCCATTCAACTCAACACTCTGATCCCTACAGCGCACCTATACCTTTATCACTACCGCTTCAACCCTTCGTATCCCGATTTGCCATGCAGGTTCGCAAAAGTAGAACCCGCCCTCTTCTCATGGAAGGCAGTCCTACAGTGCCCTCTCTCTCCTGACTCCCCCCACCCCACCGGCCTCGCCACAAGGGGGGGGGAGGTTGGCGTCGGCCGCATTCGCTAACTTCTGGCGGAGGAATTTCTATGCCTTAGCATGACAGCAGATAAAGTCATTTCTCTCTCTCTCTCACTCTCTCTCTTTGTCATCATGTATGGCAGCGTGCTCACCTTTTTCTCTGCATACTTTCGTCCTGCAGACGTCATAGTCTTGCGTACTTTCTGAAAAAAAAAAAGAAAACCGGCAGATCCCACGCATTCTGTGAATCAATGTAACGCGAAGCACCCAGCAAGGAGCAAATGATGTTGTACACAACACGCATATCATGATGTACATGTTAGAATCTGTCATTTATGTTCGTCATACAGTCACGTCACGCAATACCAAATTTGGTGTTTATCAAGCTAGCAAACTGGCCGCAAGCGCACTATGAGGTTGGCATGTAAATCGTGTTGTACAATGCATGCATATCACCATTTTCATGTTACCATCTTTCATTTATGTTCGTCATACAGACACGTCGCGGAATACCAAATTTAGTGTATATCAAGCTAGTGAAACAGCTGTGAGCGCACCATGAACGTGACATGTAAATCATGTTCTACATGACCTGAATGCCATGATTTTCATATTACCACCTGTCATTTATGTTTGTCCTACAGAAAGGTCTCGTCATACCAATTTTGATCTATATCAACTTAACGAAACGGCCTCAAGAGCACCAAGGCCATGGCATCGAAATCATGGCGTTCATGACAAGTCATCATATTCATGATATGACCTGACATTTATGTCCGTCATACCGTCATGTTTTGTCATGGTATAAATCCCATTAACGATGCGGTTCGTAGAGCACAAAGTCGTAGGCGGATAGATAGATAGATAGATAGATAGATAGATAGATAGATAGATAGATAGATAGATAGATAGATAGATAGATAGATAGATAGATAGATAGATAGATAGATAGATAGATAGATAGATAGATAGATAGATAGATAGATAGATAGATAGATAGATAGATAGATAGATAGATAGATAGATAGATAGATAGATAGATAGATAGATAGATAGATAGATAGATAGATAGATAGATAGATAGATAGATAGATAGATAGATAGATAGATAGCAGGGGCGTAGCCAGGGGGGGCTTATGGGGCTTCAGCCCCCCCCCCCCCCCCCATCCCCCCCCGGCCGAAATTTTTTCGTATTGTGATGCATCGCCGACCAAAAGAGCCAGCTGCGCCGGAAATAATCCTGGATTTTTTCTAGAATTGCTTTTCGCAGTCGAAAAGACACTTCGGTGTGAACATTGTGGACCCCTAGCGGTCCTGTATCTGGCTGTGCAGCGCATGATACCGTAAGAAATATTCTGCACAAGAAGGCGTAGTGCCTTGTATTGCTATTTTAGCCGGGTAACTGCGAAGGAGTAACTATTGCTGACACGCAGGACGCTCTTGGTTAAGATATATAAAAGGGGCCTCCAACAAACCTCAACTAGAGGGCTGCAGTGACGAAATTTAGTCCCACAAGCGCTGGGAGGACAGTGAAGATGGTGGTTTCGGGGGGGGGGGTTCGGAGAGGGGGGGGGGGCAGAGAGCTTGAATCAAGATATCACCAAACGTTGCCTCTTGAAAGGATAAAGAATTGCTTTCCTGCATGGGTCATTTCAAAAGGGTATTTGACGTCGCACGCATCGGTGCTTCGGTTTCGGTCTCGCCATTGAATTTCGTTGAATTTAATTATGGCATAGTGCACATATCTGGACAGATATTATGCCATATTAATTAATAGAGGCCGGTTTTTTTTACATCTCATAGCTGTGATGAGTTATTCGTATACGGACATTCGATTCTCCCATTTGACGTAACCGCCTAACTCCACTTATTAAAAAATTAATTCTTTAGCTTTGTTACGTTCTGTCCGAAATACTGTCTTTAACCATATTAGATGACTGCCGCTACGGAAAAAGCAAATGTCAACGCAGCGAGCAAATACGCATATTCCTGATTTTCAAGAATTTTGAACACATTTCTTGAAATAACCGGTATTTCGTGTAATATTGAGTATTTAAGCATCGAAGGTGTGGAAAGGATCAGTAAATTCGTTAGCCGAAGCTGAAAGGAGGAGTATGGTGCCTTTGTCTTCTTTAAATACTCAGAATTAGGGCAAGGGGGGAACAGCGGACATGATTTGTAGTCTTTGAATTGTAGTGCAGTAATCAAGATATCAATATAAAGAAATTAAAGTGGATTGAAAAGGTTTTAGGTTCGGTCCCTACCAGCGAGAAGTTGTCTTTTCGTCCGCTTAAATTTTTTTAGATCTACAGAAGAATTACTGCACCTTAATTTAAAAAACTACAAGTAATGTCCAGTATACCATGCTTCGCCCATTGTTTGTTGGCTTCTTTAAGTTGCGTCTAACAGAGAAAACAAGTCCTCGATCCATTTCCCTTCTTTCATAAGTAATGAGTGAAAACCCAATTGCTGTACCACTTTGGTTGTCAGGACATCGAGCTAAAGAAAACCTGCTCGCAGACACCCCCGTATTCGAAAAATAACCTTACCTTGTGACTTCCATTCTTCATAGGAGTAGTCGGAGATGACTACTTGTGTGAAAGTGAAGAAAGTGAGGCTACTCCACAAGATTCGCGTCATCTTGATGAGGCGACCAGCTTATACTTGTACTGTCTGCAGGTCTTGGTCCTCACAAGGCCTGTCGAAGTACAAGTGCATTTCATAAGGCACTTTACCGTGACTTGTATATATACATTCTATGTAATAGTTACGTGCTTTAGGCGAGAATATACCATTAAATTTACACAATGTCCGTAATAATAACAATTACTAGGCGGAACTTCACCGTTAAGTATATGCACTGGATGAAACGATTAGACGCATTAGCGAAGTCGTAGTGTTAAATGTATACGCACTCGTGTACATCCCATGCGGCAAGGTGAAGCTATATCTGTTAAATGTATGCAGTGCACGCAATGATTCAACGAGTTAGGCGAAGCTACAAATCACTACATGATTAATTAGAACTAACAGACAAGAAAGCCAGGGAAAGTATAGGGGATATTTATATATCATAATTATGATCTAAATGTGAAAAAAGTAAAGTGATCGAAAAGATCACTGGCAGCTGGCAGGGACCGAACCTGCAACTTTCGAATAACGCATCTAATGCTCTACCAACAGAGCTACAGCGGAGGTCATGCCCCCCGTCCATTTTGTGGGGTATATATGTGCATTTAAACATGGGAGTGTTAGCGCTCGCTAGTATCCATGGCGGCGAGTGTGGAAGACTCGCCGCCGTGGCGAGTGTTCTTGCAGGGAGACACAAAGGCACGCAAGAGGACAATGTTATCAGATTGATCAACTCCTTCGTACTATGCCATCTTTCATACGCAGCTGCCACGTGTAACTTGACGTAGATCCAATTGAAGAAGCTCGGTGCGGTGATAAAAAAAGTCGTAAACAGTGCTCTGAGGTTCCCGATTCGCACCAGCGCTCAAAAACTGCTCACGTTAGGGATGCACAATACACAACGTAGATCGCGGAGGTGCAAGAAAATTATCAAATAGCCAGACTTTCTACAACTAGCACGGGGATACCAGTCCTTGATAGAATGATGATAAAGCTTATCATCGACCAAGAGACATGCACGATGATACATCAGGATTTTGCAGACAACTTTATGATTGCTTCGTTACCTAGAAATATGCGCCAAACATTTAACATTGACAGGAGGGTAGCAAGAATATAAGGCTTTAATAAAGAAATTAGATAAAGGGGGCAGGGGGGCTTGCTCTGCCGAATGAGCTACCTGTAAGGACCGAACAAAATTCGCAGCGGCGGTAGTAGACCGCCAGGGCAAGTGTACCAACAGCGCCTCGGTTTGAACTAGCAAACCAGAAATCGCTGAACTGGTTGCCATCGCACTGGCGCTGACAGATATACAGTGACTAGAAAGCGGCCATCAGAGCATTCAGCAGGGGCTGGGTCGCCCATGAGGCCTCAACGATAATTAACACAAGACAGAAAAATGATAGACATTACATTTATTGGTTCTATGCGTACTTTGGCTCACTCAATGATATTTCCATCAATCCAAGTGCATGGGCCAAAGGCACTGCCCGCGAACTTACAGTACTGGCCGCTTTAACATATGGATTTCATTCCGCTGGACTGCAGGATTTACAAAGGGATACGTCCACGACATACAATGAAATCACCAAACATTACAACCTGGGAAGTACTGCGTTCGCATCCCTTCATATTAGGCTAAATACAGCACAAGCGGTCACACTGAGATAAGCAGAGACGCAGACTTATTATTCACTGACGCAGACCAAAGAATGGTATGAGATAGAATATAGGGATACTATTTGCAAGACATGCAAGAAATATGGACGCTTCAGCATATGCTTTGTGAGTGTGGGACACTTGGCCCGGTCGTTTCTCGGGATAGGTTTACTAGGAGGATCAAGTCACACGACCATATTCCCGAAGTCCCTGCTGTCACGTACGCCCATGACAGGGCCAGGATGTTTGACCTTGCTTCATATTGATCGGTATCGCTAACATCGTGCGTACCTAAGTTGATGGAAAGAATAATATGCCCTAGATTAACCTGATACCTTGAGCAAGGAAGGTGGCCATCGTGCATGACAGGATTTCGCCCATGGCTGAGTTGCCAGGACAGTGTTTTGAACCCATTGAGCCACATCGAGCACCCCCCTTGTGAGCAGCTTCTCGACACTCGCCGTCTTCATGGACGTTGCCAAAGCACATAACTGTCTACTTCAGACAGGCATCGTCACTCGTCAACGGATTCCAAGCCATAGGTGTGTCGGGGCATGCTCTTCGTTTCGTAGATGAATTTCTAAGAGACCGGCGTGTCCATGCTAAGCTTGGAAATGTAACGAGCGAAAAGCGGTTTTTCTCGGCGTCCAGCCCGTGTCAAGCTTTTGTGACGCTCTGAAAGTATCTCTGAAGGCCATTTAAATATCCATCTACGCCAATGATATCTGCATTTGGATCTCAGGGTACCAACATAAACGTTTCCCCGGATAGCACAGGACGCTATTCAATCACTGAGCACCACTTGTCGACGCTTGACCTGTCTTTATCACCACAAAAATCTACCTTCATGCTCTTTCCGGGAGTAAGGCGCTAGACAACGTGCCTGTACCTGAATATACGAGGGCACTCAATTCGTTGTCCTACCAGTGTTAATTTACTGGGCGTTACCGTCGATAATAAGTTACTATGGCGAAGAGTGGTTGATGGTATACACCAGAACACAGCGCGTTCAGTGTGTGCCGCCATATTTTAGGCAGCACGTCGCGCCACCTATCGCAAGCGCGGCGAAGCAACGCCGTGAACTGCCAGGCTAGCAGACGCTCCGCAATTCAAACGCGAAACTTCGCAACCCGTGTCCGGCTGTAAGCACGTTCCGCGCGTTTCTTCTGTTGGAAATGTATGCTGTTTTATTGTGAAACGTCGAGAAGACCTTCCTCGACAGTCCGGAATGTCTACAGCACGTGCATTGCAGACTGCGGAAGCAACTTTATCAGGTACGTACAATCGCGATGGAAAGAAACGTGAACAGCGGAAAGCGTGGCTTTTGACTCAGTCGAACTGCGACATGCTTAGTATCGCTAGGCAAAACTTGTGCTTTCAGCCGGCATCACCGTAGCGCTAGAATCCTGTTCCGGCTTGCGCTTATGCACCGCATGTGTTTATCATTTGCGAGTCATTCCTGGCACTCGGAACACACACGCGGTGCGACAGTGTCAGTCAGAGCAAGATTTTATAGTACTACGGTGACGCCGGCTGAAATCACAGATTGGCGACAGTTAAGTCATGTCGCAGTTCGACTGAGTCGAGAGCCACGCTTCCCACTGTTCACGTTTCTTTGCATCGCGATAGTACGTCGTACTAAACGTGCGCAGTTTGCGTGTACGCGTGAGTCGTAATATCTGCTATTATTGGCGGCATGCGGCCTGCGAAAGAGTACGGCAATGATTTGGTGCCGCATACTACAGGCATACTGCACGCAAATTACTGCTGTAAAGCGAACTGGCGTCACACTTGAATGCACGCAGTAAGTGTGCTTACTCGTACACTTTTACTGGGCTCGTAGTTTTTCCTGTTGATTGCAATTATCCACTGGCGGCGGAGCTCGGCATTTTTCGTTGCGGATGGAAATCTGTGCAATCTGAAAACATTGCACCGGCACGATTCCCATGTTGTGCTCTCATCTTCACAGACAGTGCTGAGTGATATCTTCCTCTTGCGTTGATTGTTTTCGCATCCAAAGACGGCGCAGTGGTGCCCAGACGACTTCTTGTAATCGGAAGTGGCGTAAATAGGCGATTTCTAGTATTTTAAGGTCCCAGACACGCCACTTGCCATGTAACAGATACACGCCTTGGCAGTTCAAAATAAACATGGCATCTGGATGCGAGAGTATGCCGCCGAGAGCCTACGATCAGTGCAAAGTCTCAACGCTCTTCGTCGCATGGCAGGTGTACGCTGGGGCAACAATCCTATGTCCGCGGTAAAACTTAATGCTGCGCTCATAACAAGCCGCATTCTTTATCAGCTACCGCTGATATCACCATCACCGATTCGAACGCTTAGAGGCAGTCCACAAAAAGGGTCTTCACTTGGCAATGGGAGTTCCTCTGGTGGTTTCAAACAACGTCACTAATGAAGCCGAGTATCTTCCTTTCCACTTTTTGGCTTCTCAGACCACCTCACGTTGGAAATGCGCTCTGCATTTCACGCAGGTACGGCTTTCTGTCGTATCCGCATTAACCATAAAAGCTTTCAACAAGTCCCTAAGGTTTCAACATATGTGCAAGACTTCACGTACAGAACCAATCTATGTATCGTAGCGTGTTGATGATTTCACGTAATCCATGCAGTTCTGTTAATGTGGTCACTATAGAAGTATGCATTGCTGGGCGAGTTGGTAACTCATCTTAGCACGGTGGTGAGCGAATAAACGAAACACTCAGAAAGGTACACGAAACACGGCCCGCCGTATTTCGTACACGCCGGGTTTCGCCGTGTTTCGTGTACCTTTCTGAGTGTTTCGTTTATTCGAGCACCACCGTGCTAAGATGGTCACTATACACCCGTGTCTAGCTCATTTTGAAAAAGTCACAGTTTCGTCGCAAGGGCGAAGCAATTGATGCGATAGCAAGTAATTGGAATGTCACACGAAGAACGACAAGCAGCTCGATGCTTGTAGCGCGCCGCTGAAGCACAAAGACGGACGCTTGACAAGAACGCGCAGGTATATATAGGACAAGCGTGAACTAACAAGTGTCACAGTCACTACATCTTTGTGTTTGAGCAACGCGCTGCAAGTGTCGACAATGCAGAATCCGACGCTCTTTAATATTTCTTTTTGTTTTAAACTTCAGCGCGTGGAGTGATCCCTCTCGTGCCCTGCCACGTGTGGCGTCTGACCCAAAGGTGTTCCCGGCGTTCTTTAGTTTTTTTTTTTTTTTTTTTTTTTTTTTTTTTTTTTTTTTTTTTTTTTCCACATCATGAGTGGGTACACAAAGTGGCCACATTTTCGTGTGTGTCTCAAGGGCAGCTTTCAAATTGAAAGAAAATGTAGAAGCGTTTCCTGATAGAAAACACGCTCAAGCTCCTCCGAGATCTGCGTACTCCCCAGCGGTAAATGGTGCACATAAATGGCTTGCCGCTAACAAGCCGGCGCAAGCATGGCGTGGGGTATAGTTGTCTAAGGCGATTCGCACTGTGGAGCGAGGGATCGCTGGTTCGAATTTTCTTGTGCATCAAGTTTTTGTTTTCATTATCTCTTTATAATATTTACATCTTGTTTTGTACATTTTGTGTTAATAACGTATCGATTTTGAGCTTCTAACAATGTTGCTATTTTTTCTTCATACAACCGCCACGTATGCCTTGTAACGGACCATCGGCCCAGTCAAGCTGTTTTTCGAACAGCTTTTAGCCAATGGTATTCCCCAGAACCCTTGTATTTCTGGAAATAAATCTGTATTGTATTGTATTGTATTGTATTGTATTGTATTGAATCCCTGGTCGGGTGCTTCGGAATTGTTTTCTTCTGTCTTATTTTTCTTTGTGACTTTTTATATATACACGTACATATACATGTATACATATCCGGGACATAACGGCGACGGCGACGACAAAAATCCACCGATAGTGTCCATATAGTTGAAAAAACGTGACTGATCTCTCCATCATAGGAATCGGTTTAACACGAAAGTGAAACGTGTCTTCTCAAAAGTAGTGCTTCTTCTACAGAGATATATTAGAACTTGTGCATTGTCAGTTGGTGTAGCTGCAGCACCATTTGACGTGGATGCACCGACGTTGACGCCTAGTCGCCCATCACCACAGCGACGACTAACACCGATGATCATAATTTAACTGTTGTGTTAGGTGAAGCTGATAACATATACCTGGACACAGGGCATTGGGAATCCCGGTCACAGATGACATCAACAAGCACAACAAACACTGGTACTCGATATGCACTTCTTCAAAGCGTCGTCAAATAAGAAGAGAAACGGCACGCTGTTTGCTCCCGAATAATAGGGTCACCTAGTCCTGTGCTCATGCAAAGACTACCACACTGAACTTCAGCATCACGGGAGACGGTGGTTCGTAGCTTGAGCTGTGAACGTGCGAAGGCGTTTCGATTCCCGTTCGCCTAGGTCTGCCTCCATCAAGGCACGACGTTCGCCCTTCGACATCGTTGCTTTTCTGCGGTGCTTATTGCAGCAGCTTTTTTACAGCGAAAGCTGTAGATGGCTAGGAGAAACGAAAAACCGTTCGGCATCTGTGTCACGAGCGGTCTCCATTGGCTGTGCTATCAGTTACGTCGTTCTGAGCGTCGTACCAAAGCTCTCGCGCCATTGGCGCGCGAGCTTGGGTACGACGCTTGCAAGGTCAAACGCTTGCAGCCACGGCGCGCCCTCTGGCGCGCCAAAGAAACGGCGTTTCGGGCAGAACAGCGTCGACGTGATTGCGGGAGCGCGTGCGCCGGGGCGAACGCCCGCTTTGGGCGAGAGTTTCTCCAGCGGCACTTTGGCTTCGGCTGCGACGTCTGTGACCGCCTGTGGTTCGACCACAACCTGGCAACGATAATTGTGGAAGGCTTCAGTGCAGCGTCGGGTTGAACCCACTGCTAAACACCGAAGCCGCACATTTCAGCTTCGCTGGTTAACCATTTGTACGGAGTGCTTGGGCGGTGATCTTTTTTTTTTTTAGCTGGTGCTATTGCAGTCGAAACAGTATGCGGCGGAGAAACATCGTTGGTTCATGTGGAAGCTGTACTACTCCAAAAATGAGCCGTCACACGCTAATAAGAAGCGAAAGGCTAAGAACGTAATTCCGTTAAGGGCGGCTCCCTGATGCTAGCGCGCCAGTGTTCCTAGCTGGTGTCAACACGCTTAACCATAACCTCCAAGATTCCGCGCCGGCAGGTTTCCTGCCGGCGCGTAATCTCGGATGCCATGCTCTAACTGCGTCGTCGTCGAATAGTTTCATATCGACGCTAGTAAGTGTCATGACGAAGTACTTCACTTCACCGCTCACAGACGGCAGCATCACCCCGCCCCGCCTAGCACCGCCAGTAGAGAGCACCGTGCGAGAGATAATGTGTGAGAGACAACAGACGCGTTTGTGGGGTGTATTACATGTCCCTAGGTACAATAGAACATTGCTTTGTTAGCTGCAAAGACGCTATTCTCGTCTTGGATGTCCTTCAACGAGCACTGAAGAAAAATTTTGTGATTAATTCTCATACGATACGTTATCTCCCACCAAGATCACTTGATGAAGCGCCATATGATGTTTTTCTTCATGGGTATGCGCAGCTTATGGAAGACACGTATGCAAGACCGTAACGAAGAACCCACCATTTCTTCAAGCATACACTTCGTTCGAGAGAGAGAGGGAATAAACATCTTTATTTCGCTTTTCTTTAAGTGTCGCTTTCGGGGTGGTCTCCCTCTTCCAGGAAACCATAAGCTTTCGCCGCGTCGACAGCCCTCGCCACCAGCTGACGCTGATCTTCGAGGGTGGAGCTGGCTAAGGCTCGCTCCCAAAGCTCAGGTGTGTGGTATGGGTTGGATGCACTAAGAGGTGACTGTGTACAACCCCCTACTATATGGTAAAGCGTGCCCTGTGCTCCACAAAATGGTTATCCACCTAAAGGCCTTTTATAAGGACGTAGACATTAGACCGGACTGGTATGCCATCTTGGTGAGGCGCTCGGCCTCACCACCTTTCCTGTATAACATGATGTGAAGAACTCTCACTGTTCTGCTGTACGTTGTGTTAGCCATCGAGTGTTTCCTTAGTAACTCTGAGGAAACGCGAATCAACAGAAATTATCATCATGAACCAACACGCATTCTCTTCCTCCACGTCAAATTCTTTGTCATCTTCTGCTTCGCTACCAGAACACGTGCTCTGATTTGTCTGGCATGGGATGCGATAACCCTGATGGGTGAGAGAACGAGTACAGAGAGAGAGCGGGGGGAAATAGAGAGGAAGAGAACGGGAGAGAGAGAAAGAGGTAGAAAGAGAGCGGGATAAATAGAGAGAAGGAAAGAGATGTAAGACGGAAAAAAGCAGAAGAGACCGAGAGAGACGCATGTAGAAAGAAACAGACGCAAAAAGGAGATAGCAAGCCAGACAGAGAACGAAAGCGAGATAATCAAAGAAAGCGAGAGAAAGAGATAGAAAAGAGGAAGCGAGCGATAGAAAGAGAAAGAAAAGAATGGCTGCAGATCCACGACGTGAATGCTGATCATGGCCCGAAGCAGTGTGCATCGGATCGTGAATCGTGGCCTTCTATTTTGTTCTGGTTAACAGCCTTTTATTTTGTTCTTGTTAACCATTTTTTCTGTCATATGCTTTGATTGCTGGGTGGTTAAATGTTGGTGTTTTTAGGGTGTTGTGGCCTTTTATTTTGTTTGTTTTTTTAAACCATATGCGCGCTATGTACGCTCTGTAGACGGTATTGTGCACAGATGTTTCGCACGTACGCTTCCACTAGGGACTACGGCGAGCCTCGACGACATTGCGAGACCCTAAGGTGCTTCGCCCCTAAAACGAGATAGTAATGGATATAGAAAGAAAGACAAAAATAGAAATAAGCAGCGACAAAAACGAGATGGATAAAAAGAAGAAAAAGAGAAAGATAGAGGAATAAAGGGGAAAATACAGAGACACATGGCAGACCACGCAGCTCCACTCTTCTTTGAGGCTAGGCACCACCAGTGCGAAGTTGCCTTAATTTCTTCTTTGATAGAAACGAAGGCAACTAAAAACAACTTGTGCATGCATTTAGAGCCTAAGATTTGGTTCTTTTTGTACAAAAATGGAACACGACATACCATTGCGTAATTAGATATCTAATTACACGCTAATAACGATTAATCATCGACACTTGCTCAAAACTACGTATCATTTCCTTTTCTTTTTTGAAACATAAGATCGAGTGCCTCATAATTGTATTGAGTAAATTTTATACATTTACCGAAACTTCATCACATTTCGCTCCTGAAGGGAGTGGTACAGAGACGTCTTATTTCACTTTAATATAAACAAAACAAAGGTTTGAGCCATTTAGCACCCACCTATGACTGGTACCGGGCATCCACGACCGCGATTCGAACCCGCTAGCACGTTGTCATCGACAGGCTGTGATGTTCTTTGAAGGCGAAGCGGCGAGAGTAGTTGAAGGAAGGCCCGTAGCAAACAAGCACTATCGCCCAGAAGGAGAGCTCAGAACCGCCAGTATGTGTGTGAATTTCCACTCCGTTGTACGTAGAAGCACAGGTGCCAAGTTATGTGCCCGATGCTGCAAGGTCTTACAACTTCTGACCGAGTGCCTCAGAACACGTGCTACTTGCCTTCAGTACCTCCAGGGCTTTCGTTGCACCAAATGTAATGGCGCATTACTTACACGCTTTCGAATAAAGAAGCTAAACGTCGCGCAGCTACGTAAAAGATGAGTCGAATCGAGCCCGTCAGTAAAACATTGCCCGGGTGGCGTAACAGCTTGTTTTCTTATATATTTACATCACCGTACCATAAAGTCTACTTCGTTTCGATAACACCGACGTCTGCTCTAACGTGAGTTCCGACCTTACGTCAGACTATAAGTTACCTTTTAAACGCCAGCGTAGTCGACGTGCATGGTAAGCCCACGATGTGCACACAAAGACCAGAGCTGAGTCAACGCACGTACCTGCTTCTCGGAACGTGGGGTGGACTCTTTTTAAGTGCCATCAAGAGAAGCTAAAAGTTGCAATATAGCTTTGACTCTCAAGTTGCCGAACGGCGCTAAGTCATAGCTCGTAGAGAACACACTCTCTCATTACCGATACGGAAAAGAAAAAAAGGAACGGTTTCATTGCCCTCTGAGGCGCGTACGCACTCTTCTCCCTGTTCGGGGACGTGGCCCTTCTTCTTTAGCCGTCGGAGTGATCTCGCTCTTCGTTTAACTTGCAATGAGTTACAGTATTTACGAGCATGGACATTCTTACTAACTGTCCTTACATTCAAGTTTCATCTGTACAGCATCTTACTTTCGATGGTTAATGAAAGTTACCGTGCGACGAGAAGACGGCGAGCTGCGAGCTGCCGCAAGGTTGACGAGCTTCCCACAAAGCAGGATGACTGAACATACTACACTCCATGGTACACTTATCTAGGATTTGGCCCGGAACGGGCTTGATTGGGATCAGCGTTACGAAAACGATGTTTTCATCCCCTTCGCGTGGCCAGTGTTCGAGTGACCAGTGTTCAGCTTTGGGAGAACCTGAATAATTTAACGCGCCGCTTTTCCAAACGGAATAACCTGAACTCTTAGCCAGCAGAAGCTGGTAAATTTGACAAACGCCTATTCGTCTGCCTGTACTATCCATCACTCAGTTTCTGTGAGAATTCGTAATTTGAAAGATTAATTCTTTCTTGGGCTAATGAGCCAGCCTTTCAAAGAAATCGCCTATTGATATCGTTGGTTGGGAGGTAGTGCCTTGAGATATTGGAAACTAATGTACTAAGCGTCTCCGCGGGGCTTTTGCAATCATACCCGCACGTACCGTGCGCGCGTCGATGATTGCAGGACAGTACGGCAACGCCGACGCCAACGGGAAGCGCACAAGTTCGCTTTGGCGTTGTTATTATCACAATAATAATAAGCGCGGCGAGAAGGCACGCGCAAGGAGACTCGAAAGAGTTCGTATTTATTTATAACTCCTTTCATATATCAAGCCTAACGCCTTGCGACAATGAAAGCATTATGACAGCTTTGCACTGGTGGTGACAAGCCTGAAAGAAGAGCGGAGCTGGCTGGCCTTCAATATTCCTCTTTATTTTTATTTTTCTTCTCTTTCTTTCTTTCTTTCTATCTCTTTTGGTATCTGTCTTTCTATTTCTTTTTTTCTCTCTCTATCTACTTCTTTTCCTTTCTGACTCTTTCTATATTTCTTTCTCTTTCTTGCCTTTCTTTCTCTCTCTCTATCTATCGCTTCGTCTTTCTTTTTATCTCTTTCTCTCACTGTCTTTGTTTCTCTCTGTTTCTGTCTTTCTTTTTCTGTCTTTATTCTCAATATTTGTCTCTAGTCTTGTCTTTCTTCGTATCGTTTTCTTTTTTCTCTCTCTCAATCTGTTTCTCTATATTCTCTTTCTCTTTCCTTGAGATCTATTTGTCTCTTTCTTATATTACTCGCGCTATCCCTTTCTTTCTATCTCTCTATTTTTCTTTCTCTTTCTCCTATTTCTTTCTCTCTCTCTTCCTACCTCTATATTTTTTTCTATTTGTTTCTCTTTATCTTTCTCTCTTTCTTTTTATCTCTCTATCTTTTTTTCTTTCTTCTATTAGTTTCTCTCTCTTTCTTTCTCTCTTTCTTTCTATTTTTCTTTCTCTTCCTTCTATTTGTTTCTCTCAATCTCTTTCCCGCTTTCTTTCTATCTCTCTATTTTTCCTTCACTACCTTCTATTTGTTTCTCTCTATCTCTTTCCCGCTTTCTTACTATCTCTCTATTATTCTTTCTCTTTTTTTCCATTTGTTTCTCTCTCTCTCTTTCTACCTCCCTATTTTTCTTTCTATTTCTTCTATTTGTTTCTTTCTCTCTTCCTTCTATTTGTTTCTCTCAATCTCTTTCCCGTTTTCTTTCTATCTCTCTATTTTTCTTTCTCTTTCTTCTATTTGTTTCTCTCTATCTCTTCTATCTATTTTTCTATCTCTTTCTTCTATTTGTTTCTCTCTCTTTCTTTCTTTGAATTATTTCACGTGCTCCAATTCGAGCAGAGCTTTCGTTTAACGCTCGCCCCTGCTCTACCCGGTAGTGGGGCTTCCCCTATTCCTCTGGCGCATACCCACCGAGGTGGTTTTCGGCGGACACCAAAGTTTTAAAGGACAACTCCGGTAATTTCTTTATACTCACCGATTTGAATAAAACTTTCAACATATCTTCTCTGATATGTTCCAAATTATACAACATGATATGTTCCAAATTATACAGCCGTAAGTCATTTAGTTTTTTGGAAAACGAATTTTAAAATTGGTAGCCAATTCTGGGATCATGCCTTCCAATGCGGGCCACCCTAGTGTACGTGACGCATCCGTCTACTCCTTTCTCGCCCAGTACACGGACGCTGCGCGCGGCGCGCCCTTTTAAATGCGAATGCATTTCTTAGTCGGGCTATGTCAGGCGCATCCGGCGGCGTCCGCGGAGGAGGAGGAGGAGGAGGAGGATAGGTTGAGGAGGTGTCCGCGCACCGGCAGGTGCTCTCACTCCCTCTTCCATAGCAACAGCTGCGGGCGCGCGCGCTTATCCTCGCCCCTAGCAACCGGAGCAGGTGGTGCGGGCGGAGTAGCGGAGAGTGAGTGGAGAGGAGGAGCGCGCTTTGGTGTGTGAGGGCGCTCGCATCGCGGAAGCTCGGCGGAGCTCCCGCGTGTGTGGAGACAGCGTAGGAGAGGGTATGTGCAGTGCTTCGCCGCTCCTTCTCTCGCCGTTCGCTCTCTCTCCTCCCTGCGCCCCACTCTCCCGTCCGCTCGCTCGCACGTATATATAAATGGAGTGAAGCGCGCTCGAAATGCATTCGCATTTCCTCACGATTCCCTTCGGGGAGGTGGGGGTCATTTTTCTACGAGGCGACGCTGACGCTAGCACAGTTGTGTGGCGGATTTCGTGACGTCATCGGATACCCAGCATGGAGCACGGAGCAGCTCCGTGTTTCGGTTTCTGTTTTGACTCATTGTTCATTGCTTATTTAAAATTATTGACGATTGTGTCGGCAAAATAAACCACCCTAGCTGTTGCAGGACTGTTAATACTATTTGAAAACGGCATTATCTCAGTATGGTCGAAAATGCACCGGAGTTCCCCTTTAACGCTCGGCTTAAATAGCTTCGCTGTTAAAATGTGGGCCGGTGTTGTAGCCGAACAAGGGCGTTTAAGAAGGCTTCTGGGGTGGCAGCTCGCACAACGCCTTACCGCAAATGGTGAAGTCAGCGCTTACATCTCGTTCATCTCGGAAACACGGTATTTTCGGAGGTTCCCCTTTTTGAGATCCCGTTGTTTTGCTCTCCTAACGTAAACTCTACTTTATTAATAAAATAAGAGAAAGATGTTCTCGACGATCGTAACATATCGAGATTAGAAATGATGACTGATGCCCCCCCTTACCCCCCCCCCCCCCAAAAAAAACAACTTATGGTAGCTTCACACTAGTGGTAGCCTGAAGGAAGAGCGCAGCTGGGTGGCCATCCTTGTTTCTCTTCATTCTTTCTTCCTTTTTTTCTGTTTCTTTATCTTTCTCTCTGCTTCTTGTATCTCTTTTTTGTATCTGTTTGTTCATCTTCCCCTTTCTTTCTCTCTCTCTGTTTTTCTTTCTTTTTCTATCTCTATTTTCTTTCGTCCCTCCTTTCTCTTCCTTTCTCTGTTTCGTCCTCTGTCTTTGTATGTTTTTATGTCTATATTCCGTTGATTTTTCTGTACTTTTTATCTTTCCTTCTATCTCTTTGTTTCTCTTTTGGTGTCTTTCTTTCTCTCTCTCCATTTTCTGTCTCTTTCTTTCTCTCTATTTCACCCTTTTGCGTGTTTGACGTGCACCAATACGCCGAGCAGAGTTTTTGTTTAGCCATTGCACCTATTGTACTCGGTAGAGGGGCTTGTCCAATACCTGTGGCGCATACCCAGCTGTGGAGCTTTTGCAACACCGCACCAGCTACGGCGACCTACTACAGCTTCGCTGCGCTGTTAATAAAACTTTGCCAAGTCTTTATAACCCTTTCCTGCCCGAGAAAAATATAATGGAAAAATTGCTAACTTGCTCGAAAATTATTGATGTTTGCTCTATTGTAATTGGGTTTTCAAAGGTTAAACTGTAAGAATTGGACTATTTGCCCCAGAAAACAGACCCGCACATATGTGCGGGTTGGGCTTTTGTTCATGTGATTCACTGCAGCGAGGAATACACTCATAACGGCTAAGACAAAGCAAAAAATGCGTGGTCAGCGCTGCGAATGCAACATTTTAGAGTATTGTGTGTCACTTGTGAGGCACAGGTATAAGTTGCACTTCATACAACGCGCCCTTGAACAAGAAGCTACACTTGACAGCTTGCAGTGATGTACAGATGTCAAGCTGTATACTGATCGCCAGTGGTACGTATAGCTGAGTCTAATCACTTGGCTATGCCGGGCGCCTTTCACACTCCAGTAAAGTTGTCTAAGGATTGATCTTGTGACACATTTTTCTTTTCTTTCCGGTTTCAATTCTTGGGCGCCTGGTGACGACCAAAGTTCCTTAGAGATCGGATGCAGCCCATGATCAGGTCCATACCAAAAGCTGATTGATCTTTCGCACAGCTACTTGCAAAGTTGTTCTATGTCTACAACTAGAACACACTGCCGTTTTGTCAGCCGTAACTTCAAAGATCGTTGCATTAAATTAGTGTGAGAAAGTTGGCAAAGGAGTCTTGACAACAACACGAACGTCGGCTGTCTCACCACTTCCAAGCAGGTGATGCTTTGCGGCCGAATGTGTTCTTCCAAAGGACATCAATTTCACTGAAACTGACAGGATAGGGTGAGTGGTCACCTGCCCCACTTATTACGGAGGCGACTGCTCAAAAACTCGCCTTCTATACTCCAGTTTTGAACAATAAGTTGGTTCGAATCACGAATATGAACCTCTGTCAATTCATCAACGTATTCCCTACACAGTTCTGACGCAAGACATCAGGAGGCTCAATATCTCTTCTATGTCTTCTTCATTCTATGGTTTGAAAATCTCGGCATGGGAAAAAAAAAAAGAAAATTCAGCGCCCACAGAAGCTTGTTCCCAAAGTTAGATAATTTTAGCAATTTTAACCCTCAATGTTATTTATTATCCTTAGAATTTAACGGGCGATACTGAAACTCTCTATCATGAATATTTGAATATTTTCTGCGTCAATGGTGATCACAATTCACGCACATCACTTCGCGTCGCTAACTTCAGATATAAGAATACATCAGGAAACACCAACCAAAAAAAGTGCCAATAAGATGCCAAGAAAGCTATTCGCAATAAAAAAAAACAGAATGCGCAGGCGCAACCGCGCGCGAACGAGCCAACCTGCGCCGCTCTGCCGTGCACTTGACGAGGACTAAAGCCCAGCCCGCACAAACGTGCGGGTGATTTTTTCACGCGTGAGTACACAACGTGTGTGGTAGCAACGCGTAATTTTTTTAGCGAAGCATGTTTTTTCTAAGTCTCATTGTTCCTTTCATATGCATACCCTCCCGAAAAAAAATGTATAACAAGAAGGAGCGTAGATTTACACGTCTGAGGTAGCTGCTGTCGGCGCACGTGCTCAGACGGCATTTTTCGCGGAAGATTACTCGCCCACTGGTGCCGAAATTATTGTACTACTGAAACAGATATATTCCCCTAAACATTGACTTCAGCGGTACAGAGCTATGAAACCGAAACTGAAACAGGTGCCGTTTCGTGAGCGTCTTTATTGACCCACACATTTGTGCGGGTCAGGCCGTAAAGGGTTAATGAAGCCAGTAGCACAAAGACACACGTCGAGCAGTATTTTCCGGGAAAAAAATTCGCTCAAAGTGAAAAACCCGGCAGAGGCTGATACTGCCTGACTGTTTTGCATGAAATTAATTCGCACAATGCGAGGGATCTGCCGCATCTTTTCGTATCCTCATTAAACTCAAGGAACTTTCAACAAACCATAAAGGTTGCAAAAAATTTGCAAGACCTCGCGAACCGAACAAATCTATACATGTATTATAGAGAGCGCCGACCATCTCGCGTAACGCATTCACTCCTGTTCACACAGTCACTATACACCCGTGTGAAGCTCATGTTGCATCGGCTAATAGGTAAACAGACTAAGAATGCCATACGCTGCCACTCTAATTTATTTCTAACAAGCTTTGGTGCTCCAGTAAAAGAAACAAAGCATTTCGGCAAACTCAAGCTGAAAAGTGGTACGATAAAGTTTTCTCATTGATGACGGGCGATGGTGCGTCGTAATTTAGAAATTTCCAATGTTGGGCTTTCGCATAACTGGCGTTACTGCAGTTCCCCGTTTAATATCGTGCCGTCTTCCTCGCAACCTTCAACAGCTCTTGTGGAACCTCTTGCCCGGCGTCTCGAAGAATACGCATCAACTCCTCGGCGTTGCGGCTTTGAGTGGGCGTCAGAAAAGTGTACGCCCTTCCTTTCCCGTCGTCTCGAACGGCATGCTTAACGCGCAGCGCGTACTGGTCAGAAGTGCGCGGGTAGTCGTAGTTCACCACGAAGCGGACGTCTTCGACGTCTAGATCACGCGCCACCACATCGGTCGCCACCAGAACGAGCATTGTGCCGAAACGGAGAGCGTTTAACGCCCACTCACGCTCCTGCTCGGTTTTCTTGCCGTGGATGCCCACAGCGGGCCAGTCCCGGAGCCGCAAACTCGAGACGAGGTCGTCCACTTTTCCTTTAGTCTCGACGAACACGACGGCCTTGTCTCGCTTATCGTCGAGAATGTCTTCGAAGAGGGCGACGAGTCTGTCTTCCTTATCTACCTCGTCGCAAACGTACACGATGTGTTCTGCACGACGGTTCTGGGATTGCTGACCAATTTCACCGACGCTGACGGTCACGTAGTCCTCCATGAACTCGTCGGCCAGCTGGCATGCCTCCCTCGTTCTCGACCTGAGCCACGTGAGCGTCTGGCGGTCGGATCGAACGTTTGTCACAATGAGACGAAGCTGCTGCTCAAAGCCCATCGCCAACATGCGGTCCATTTCGTCCAACACCAGAAACGTGCAGCGGCGAATGTTCACTTTGCATTCCTCCATGAGCGCGACGAGACGGCCTGGAGTCGCGACCCACACCTCGCAGCCTTCTTCGAGCTGATTTAGTTGCGCTTCCTTTGGCTCACCTGGAACGAGACATGCAGTTCGAACGCCCGAATCCTTGTCGAAGCGGCAGAACGCCTGTTGCACCTTCCGGGCCAGCTCACGAGTCGAGGCTAACACTAACGCTATAGGTCCGTCTCCGTATGGCATCGGATCTTGGCTCCGGACGTGGAGGACCGCCGGGATGACGTAGGCTAGGAAATTCTTTTCGGAACTGGCCGCAACCACGGCCAGAAGGTCTCTGCCACTGAGAACCACGGGCCAGCACTGGGCTTGCACAACGGTCGGCGATGAGCCAAGGCCCTGGGAACGAAGGACCTTCCTTACGCACTCGGGAAAGTCAGCTTCATCGAAGCTCAAGATAGGCTTGGGCACGGCACGTCCAGCGACCGTAATATCGTTGTCTTTTCTGTAGCCGTCCACTTCGCTTGCCGATCGCAGAGCCGTCACAATGTGTTCACGGTAGAGGCCCTTCCGGAAAGCTGGCAATGCAACCTTGTTCCAGACCGGCGGTCGCAGGTTTCGCCCCACCTGGCTTTTAGAGGTCCAGCCGACCGCCCTTTTACCCTTAGACAGCGCGTAGCTGAACACGTAGCTGTCTCCGATGGGCGGCGGCAGCGGATGCTGGTAAAATCCTCGTGCGTTACTGTAATGAATGTTTGCGCCTGGCAGAAGTGCGTTCAGGAACTGCAATGCGCCGTTCACCCCACCAAGTACGAAGAGCGGGTTTTCAATGGCATCTAGAGGAGCTTGGGCTAAGTCAGTCATAAAAGCGAAAACGGCTAAGTCGAACTGCTCTTCACCAGGAATCGGTGCGTTCATTGCGTTATCGACCGCGGCTAGATTTTGCGCATAAAATTTCACTAAATGGTTGTAGCGTGCCCGCGCGCAAGTATAACGGCTCAGTGTACCTTTGTATACAACGCTCACGCACCCGAAGTGGAACGAAGCATCTGACGAGCAAAAGCCATGATCGGGAGTTACCTTGCCTGCTTGCGCCTTGATTCTTGGCTCCTGCCCACAACGGGAGGTTGGCCGTGAAATTGGCAGTTAATATTAAGGAAATTTTTTTTAATTGAGAGGAAGGATGAATAATAAATCGGTCGCCTAGGGTATCAACAAAAATGAACTAGTTTATATAGCAACAAAAATAATATTACAAATATATGAAAAAACAATCGTTCAGTGATAGCAATTCTGAAGTAGCAAAATTTGATTGGGAGTAATATTAACAAGAAATTCTTCTGGTGCCACCAAGAAATCGACATACGGCTAAACAGACGTTCCTGTTGCTGTAGCCCAAATAAAGACTTCCCAAAGGAAAGTAAAAGACGTTGAAACTATGGTATAGCTAAACGCATTCAGTGGCACCACTGTTCCAGCTGCCCTAATTTCCAAAGCTTAGGCGTGCAAATTTCGCTAGCGTCTCCTCTGAGTGCTTGTCTCCTTACGACGAGCGTAAGACGGGCACAGAGTTTCAAGGGCGGAGCACCTTAGGGCCGAGGCTTGACGGTCCGCGGTTTCCATCACGGGGAAACTCGTGGATGTGAGACACAAAAAAAAAAGGTTTAACAACAGACTCATATCAATCTTAATTGTGCCAGAACAATATAAAACACCTAGAAGGACAAACCCTTTATACTAGTCGCCGACTTCAACGTACACATTATGGACCTTAGGACCTAGCTTTGTCGTCGATACTCACTGTCCGCTGTCATGGTGCTGTTATGGTATATAGAAAACCGTACCTGCTATAGTCGAAACATATGTATGTATGGGAATAAAAAGAAGGTTTACAATTGACGAACAACAAGCATACTTGTGACGAAATAATATAAAACATCTACAAGCACAAACCCTTTATACTAGTCGGCGGCTTCAGCGTAGACATTATGGCACTATGTCACTCGGTTTACATTATATGGGGCAACGCTCGGGCAACGTATGGTTACTCACCCATACGATACCAAGAGCTTCGCCCACTCATGATTCACTTCGTGGAGATGCGTGGATTTCTTTATTAAAGAAGAGTCAGCCACCTGATACGGTGGATTCGGTGCCAGTTGCCACCCTGCGTCATCTTGAGAACCACGAGAAAGTGTTTCAAGTGCGCCAGCAGTTGACACACTGTCTCGCTGCCAAGTCGACAATTTTTTTATTGATGACAGACCACTGCGCATCGTAATTTAGAAACGTCCAATGTTACGCTCGCGGATAATTGACGTTGCAGTAGTTCCACGTTTAGAACCATGCCATTTTGTTCGCAACCTTCAACAGCTCTTGTGGAACCTCCTGTCCTGCGTCTCGGAGAATAGAGATTAACTCCTTGGCGTTGCGATGCTGACTGGGCTTCAGAAAAGTGTACGCCCTTCCTATCCCGTCGTCGCGAACGGCATGCTTAACGCGGAGCGCGTACTCGTCCGAACTGCGCGGGGAGTCGTAGTTCACCACGAAGCGAACGCCATCGGCGTCCAGGTCACACGCCACCACGTCGGTCGCCACCAGAACGAGCATTCTGCCGAAACGGAGAGCGTTCAATGCCCACTCACGCTCCTGCTCGGTTTTCTTGCTGTGGATTCCCACGGCGGGCCAGTCCCGGAGCCGCAAACTCGAGACGAGGTCGTCCACTTTTCCTTTAGTCTCGACGAACACGACGGCCTTGTCTCGCTTATCGTCGAGAATGTCTTCGAAGAGGGCGACGAGTCTGTCTTCCTTATCTACCTCGTCGCAAACGTACACGATGTGTTCTGCACGACGGTTCTGGGATTGCTGACCAATTTCACCGACGCTGACGGTCACGTAGTCCTCCATGAACTCGTCGGCCAGCTGGCATGCCTCCTCGTTCTCGACCTGAGCCACGTGAGCGTCTGGCGGTCGGATCGAACGTTTGTCACAATGCGACGAAGCTGCTGCTCAAAGCCCATCGCCAACATGCGGTCCATTTCGTCCAACACCAGAAACGTGCAGCGGCGAATGTTCACTTTGCATTCCTCCATGAGCGCGACGAGACGGCCTGGAGTCGCGACCCACACCTCGCAGCCTTCGTCGAGCTGTTTTAGCTGCGTTTCTTTCGGCTCACCCGGAACGAGGCACGCAGTTCGAACGCCCGAATCCTTGTTGAAGCGGCAGAACGCCTGCTGTGCTTGCCGGGCCAGCTCACGAGTCGAGGCTAAGACCAGCACTATAGGTCCATCTCCAAGCGGCACCGGATCTTGGTTCAGCACGTGTAGGACTGCCGGGACGACGTAGGCTAAAAACTTTTCAGAGCTGCCCGGAACCACGGCCAGAAGGTCCCTGCCACTGAGAACCACGGGCCAGCCCTGGGCTTGCATACCGGTCGGCGATGAGCCTAGACCCTGGGCCCGAAGGACTTTCGTTACGCAGTCGGGAAAGTCGGTTTCGTCGAAGCTCAAGATGGGCTTGGGCACGTCACGTCCAGCGACGGTGATTTCGTTGTCTTTTCTGTAGACGTCCACTTCGCTTGCCGATCGCAGAGCCGTCACAATGTGTTCGCGGTAGAGGTCCTTCTTGAAAGCTGGTAGCAAAACCCTGTACGAGCACGGTGGTCGTAGGTTTCGCCCTACCTTGCTTTTGGAGGGGTAGCTCACCTCTCTTTTGTTGATCCACCGATCGTAGCTGAACACATAGCTGTCTCCGATGGCAGGCGGCAGCGGGTCCTGGATAAATTGTCGATGAGGACCTATGCACAGGTTCGCCCCCGGGAGCTGTGCGTTCAGATAGTTTAGGACACCTTTCACCCCGCCAAGGGTAATTAAAGGTCTGCGAATGCCTTGCAGCAGACGCTCTTGCGTTATCAGAATTGATGTG
>JALIZH010021297.1:0-22717 GCA_030522465.1 Rhipicephalus appendiculatus | reverse complement strand
AAGGTTGAACGTAGTGAGGATGCCTGCTATGTCGAAGTTCACCTGCAGTAGCAAGGGGGCACAATTGTATTAAACCCCTGAATTCGCAATGCTAATTTTTTTTCGTTGGGATTCGTAACTTGACGATCAAGGAAAACTTTTTTGTGAAAAACAATACATCCAATCAATCCTTTGCAAAAATATTAGTTCAAGTATAACAAGAAAAATACTGTTCATACATTCACAGTTTCGAATCGTTATTCAGTATAGCTGACACTAAAATGACTTATTGTAATTTAACTAGTACCGTAATATACGATATATCTGAAACATACAGAAAAAAAAGAACGTGGATATAATAGTGACGAGATTGCGGAAAGGTAACTTTAAGTGGATGTCGAACAAATGCAAAATAGAAGCGAAGGAAAAAGCTGCACGGCATTGCACGGAAAAGGTACACATACAATGGAGAAGGGCAAAAGAACCGCGACAGTTGAATTAAACTGAAAAAGATTATATTCTGCCCGCAAAAATAACTTGCTAACCCAGCAGTTCATTGCAAATACGAGTGGGGTGATAATGTAGTCGTCGAATAAGATCGGTGTGCCAGTTTAGCAGCGTGGCGCCCTGGGAAACAGAACCCCTCGGTTAAGGTATTGATTTTCCTACTGATTTAGCATTCTTAGCAGGGCCGTTAAACAAATTCGACATAGTGTAATAAAAAGCAAAAATCCAAAAAAAGCAAAACATTGAGAAGAACGTTAATCGGGCACCAAAATGAAGAAACCTTTTTTTTCTTTTTTTAATAATGAAACCGTGAAGATCATTTTAAAAGCATTCCCGTAGTAACACGACTTTTCATTCTAACCGCCATCTCTTTATATTTTTCCTTAGCCTTAACGGAGGAAAATATGTGCACTTTGAATGTCGTCATTCCGAGTCTAATAATAATATCTGGAGTTTGGCAACCGAAAACCACGATATGATTATGAAGGCTCCGGAAATTTCGACCATCTGTTGTTTTTTAACGTGTACTGACATCGCACAGCACACAGGCCTCTACTATTTCGCCTCCACCGATATGCGACCGCCGCGGCCGGAATCGCACCTGCGACCTTCGGGTCAGGAGCCGAGCACCATAACCATTGATCCACAACGGCGGAAGTAATTCTGAGTCTACCACTCCAGTTTGCGTAAATAATTAGTAATGTTTGGTGAAAGCAAAACAAAGCGGGTTTCACTCTTTGTGATGCAAGTATGTGCATGAGTTCCTTTCCATTCGTAATTAAGCGTGGCAAGAAAGCTGACGAAGGGTGAGGTCGTCATCATCGTGAATTAATTTGGACTTAACGATGGAACCATAACAATGACAACGGTAGTGCTCACTAGCGTATTTGAATACTTGTGCATTTAAAGAGAGGCGAACGTGCGCGATGGAAATGAAAACAAACGCTGTGTTTGCCTTCTTTTTCAGACAAGACGCAATTTTCTTGCCGTGGAGGCACAAACACAGCCTCACTTCCCCAACTGTACTGATACTCCAGAGACACCTCGAACCAATCGAGGCATTATAAATGGTTTTAAGAAGAAGGGCCGTTGCCGATGTATAAACATTTCACGTGCTCGCAATGAAATAGGTCAAAGAGGAATTTCTTTAACTTTGTGAAAACAAATCTTCTTATCCACATTTCATCCTGGCGTGATGTTCACCAGCTGCTGGTTTACCTCTTCCCTCTTCCCCCAACCCCCTCTACTATCTTCTTTCTTTCCTTTTTTTTTTTTTTTTTGGTAGGACATCGATCAATTAGAAAGTACAAAATGCTAGTTACCTTCAAATAGGAGAAGGCTTTCCTACAGGCAAACTTCTTCAGGTTTATTATGAACCTTTTTTCGAATTTCCTCTCTCAGTCTGGAGTAGCTATGGCAGATTGACCAAAAATTGACACTGCAACAGAAACAAGTTATTCGATTTGAAGGTAACGTTAAAACGAAACTCTTTACTGGCAACAACTTATTTATCACTAGTCACTGCCTAAGACTGCTCCGAATTTCGTTAGAAAGAAATGCGTTGCTGGCAACAACTTATTCATAACTAGTCACTACTTAAGACTGCTCCGAATTTCATTAAAAAGAAACTCGTTACTGGCAACAACTTATTGATAACTAGTCACTACCTAAGACTGCTCCGAATTTCGTTAGAAAGAAATGCGTTGCTGGCAACAACTTATTCATAACTAGTCACTACCTAAGACTGCTCCGAATTTCGTTAAAAAGAAATTCGCTACTGGCAACAACTTGTTCATAACTAGTCACTACCTAAGACTGCTCCGAATTTCGTTAAAAAGAAACTTGTTACTGGCAACAACTTATTCATAACTAGTCACTGCCTAAGACTGCTCCGAATTTCGTTAAAAAGAAGTTCGTTACTGGCAACAACTTATTCATCACTAGTCACTGCCTAAGACTGCTCCGAATTTCGTTAGAAAGAAATGCGTTGCTGGCAACAACTTATTCATAACTAGTCACTACCTAAGACTGCTCCGAATTTCGTTAAAAAGAAACTCGTTACTGGCAACAACTTATTCATAACTAGTCACTACCTAAGACTGCTTCGAATTTCGTTAAAAAGAAATGCGTTGCTGGCAACAACTTATTCATAACTAGTAACTGTCTAAGACTGCTCCGTATTTCGTTCTCAAGCGCTGAAGCTTCAAGTTTCTCGGATCAGTTCATGTAAAGCTAACAAGTTGGACCAAAGGGTACGCGTATTTTTCGGAAGCCCTGCTTGCGCCGAAGTTAACGGTGGGCGTAACTTTTAAAGGGGACTGCTGGTAGTCAGAAGCTACTAAACTGCACTGTGAAGGACGCGTTTGAAAGGAAACTTTGACCTGTTGCCCCAAATATGCAGGCTAGACGGGCTAACGAGGATATATTTAGAATGAAACTTGGCTGACCTGAGTGGTTAAGCGAACTTCAGCGCGGGCTCTTTACCGCGCAAGAAAAGAAAGCTAAGGGTGGAGTGATGATACCTACTGACATAGCAGGAACAAGACAAAATACGAGAACCTCCTCCTGTGTATCTCCGTCACTCGAACGAACCGGGACAGACGGAGTGCGTTTTTTTCAGTTGCAACGAAATGAACACGAACGACGGAACATAAGACCTCGTTTCTACGGCATGGTTCTTAAATGTGATTAGGGCATAATGGCTTAACACACGGAAAGTAGATGGAAAGAAATGAATGCATGCGGCGGGAATCTTCACTCGGGGAGATCTGAAGAAATGCTGTAGCTGGTAGTATACAGCTCCGCACTGGTCAGAATGCATTCAGCAAAATTAAAATGAAAGCAGCTCACTTGGAGTCATACTGAGAATGCAGTTAAGCTGAGGGGGCTTAAACAAGGGACAATCGCAAACAAGACGCACAGCACAGAAGCTGGAGGTGGCGATGTCGTAAAGAACTGAAGCAAAAGAGAATGCTATTCGAGTGAATTCGCGAATGAATGCGAACACTGACATAAAAAAGCTTCCGCCGCATCATTCTTTTACTTCAAATGTTGAAAATGTTCCCCCCAGGGCTTCCCCCAAGGATTTGTCAAACTGCTTTGAACCTGAGGTAGCCTACGGCATGATTTTCTTCTCACTATGCAGCAGAGACTCGTGACTTGGTACAATGAGAAACATAGCTTTCAATCACTTTGAGTCTGCGCTACGAACTCTAAAATGTAAGAATGCAAGCCAGATTATAGAGAACAGTTGCACTGTAAGAAAAATGAATTAATAAGTAATTACTTAGAAACAATATAACAATATAGCTTCCGATGGCGACGGATGCACTGTCAATATTTGGCTCTTAAAATATCCGAAAGCTGTGAAGGCAGATATGGATAAGAGCTTGACTCATGACATGAGTCAGCTGATTAGACAGCATTTTTTTCCAAATACTCGAAAAGCATTACCGCAGGGTGTTCGACTGTCTTTTTAGTAGCATACTATTGACGATTTTCTCGTGGGTGCCATGCATAGGTCGGCGAACTCACTCGACTTATTCGGACTCACTCAGACTCAGATCAAGTCGTGAGTCTGAGTCTGAGTGAGTCCAGGGGAGTAATATTCTGGTGAGCCTGAGTCCGAGTGAGTCCGCCTGAAGAAAATTTTCGTGAGTGAGTCCGAGGGGGGTCCGGCTCAGGAAAATTTTGATGAGTCTGAGTCCGAGTGAGCCCTAAGCCCGAAATATATTTCGTGAGTGAGTCTGAGTGAGTACCACTTTTTTTTTTTGCCGACCTATGGTCCTAGCCACTCATCTTCTGCATTACTATAAGCCTTACCTGGACTCACGTTTATACTCACGTCTACTCACACGTATTGCAAAGCAGTGTTGTTCATACGCCTTTTCAATATCTTTTGATCAGAGGCGTGAGTTACGTAGGGGGGGTGCCTGGACCTCGCCCCCGCCAGCTCTTCCAGGGACGCTCTTGATAAATATATCTCATGTTGTGATTTCTTTCAATAAAAATGACCTTACAGGTTTGCGAGCACTCATAACTCGTATTCGAACGTACTATCCCTATCGAAAAAAACAGCGTTTCCAGTGTCTCCCAGTGCGGTTCAGCGCGCTGGGTGACACTGGGAACGCTGTACAGTGTGTCCCAGTGTACTCCAGCGCGCTGGTAGACACTGGAACGCACTGCACAGCGTGGCCAGTGTCTCCCAGTGGGACACGCTGTGCAGCGTCGCCCAGTGTCTTACAGCGCGCTGGGAGGCACTGACCACGCTGTACTGCACACTGGGAACACCGGTGGCACATTGGAAGAAACTGGGCGCGCTTGATGGACTTTCTATAAGACTTTATATTGGATCGCGAGATGTCAAGCGTAAAATTTACCAAATATTTTCAAAATGTTCCATCCTGTGTGCTACACATATATATCTTTACTTTCAGTTAGGCGCCGGATGTGCTATAGGCTAAAGCAATCATCTGTCGAGCGTGCATGCGCTTTCCTTGAAGTGTGCTGGAGTGTCGTCGATGTAGTTTATACACCACATCGAAAGAACTCATCATTCGCAACACAATATGGCAGTAGTATTAGTCTGATTGATAATCAAGATCAACCTGCTCTAGCAGTCAGTTCCCGCTCGTACCGCAGAAAGCCGCACGTCACCGGCAGCAGTTAGCCGCTGCAACGCCCAATCTCGGCGTTTTTAGCTTCCGATTTGTGTAATCGAAGGTGCAAATATGACCTCGCTTGGGTCAGTTATGATCGAAACTACATTTTAGCGGTTATTAGACTCTTTGTAATGGAATATATATCCAAGATCTTCACAGCTACCGTGGCTCACGAAGTGCGGCCCTAAGCCTAATGCTCGTTTCGGCTAGAGTGGACTACTGCAGATCTAGTACGCGGAACGTAAACAAGGGGACAGAAAATATGTTCAAACGGGTGACGAAAAGTACAGTGTTCAGTGAGCAGTTAAGATGCACGATGTTTGCTACGTAAGTATGACTAACCGCTTAGCGAGACAGTGCGATTGCCGCAACACATCTGCGATTACGCTCATAAGTTTTGGTGCAAAACGTGCCAGGTAGACGTTCTGATCCAAGGCAGCCCATAACAAACAAACAAACAATCTCCTGTCAGGTTGGCGCGAGCACGAAGAGACGAAAATCTGCGTTTCTAAGCGAGAAAACATTGCTATTGGATACCGGGATTAGCTATAAGATGAAGAAAAAATAATTCGAAGCTTGTCTTTTGAGTGTGGCGTAGTGGGTAGCGTGTCAGGCTCAGAGGGAGTAGTTCGTCGAGGTTGCAGGCTCAAATCCTGCGCGCTCGCTTTTTTTTCTTTTTTTTTTTGTCCCAGTGCTCGTGTTTCAGCCTTACCTAATTACGATGTGGGCATAACCAAAACTTTCAAAAACAATTTAAAAGCCCGATTTTGGCCCATAACGCGTGTCCCAGTGTGCAGCGCGCCAGCGTCCAGTGTGCCCCGTGCAGCGTGCCAGTGTCCCAGTATCCAGCGCCACACTGGTCCCATAATCAGGTATGGCGCTGGGACAGTGCCACTGGGTTTTCCGATAAGGATTAGAGCACTGCACGGGCCGGCTTTTTCCGGCCCGGGCCCGGCCCGGCCCGAAAGCGCCATGCTCAGGCCCGCCCGAGCCCGGCCCGGTGTTTTTAAATACGGCCCGTACCCGGCCCGGGCCCGAAAGGTTTGGGCCCGGCCCGACCCGGCCCGACCCGGCCCGGCCCGGCCCATTTCAAAAAATTATTTTTTGAGCATAAACGAGGCGCTGTCCAATCTTCGCTTATAGTGAAGATACCAGCCACGCACAAGATATATTTCCTGGACAGTGTTGTGAGAACTTATGACAGTGTCACGATTTTCACTGGTACTGTGTTTACCATCGGTTAATTACGCCCGTAACACTTTTGCGAAAGAATTGCAGGGGGATATATGAGGAGGCACGGCTGGCTGTCCATGCACGCAGCGCTAACCATGCAATGTTATTATTGCATTTCAAAGAACGACTACAACATACAGCGCCCACATAAAGTGGAAAAACAGCGGACATTTATAGTCGAGCTTACATTAATTGCTGACAAGCTGGGACTATTGAGTAAATAGAGCAGAACATATCCTGCAAACTTGGTTTATTGCGCAATGCAACGAGAGAGAAAAAAAAAACGTGCTCTAACCAAACGTGCTCTAACCAGACCCAGCCTGGGAGGGTTCGCCAGGCTGGGTCGCTTGTTCCGACTAAAGGAGGAAGAAAGTACACCTTTCTTGCATAACTTGTCACTCTCCTTAAACTCGACGTGTCCGAAAAGAAATCGTGACGCAGGGGAGTCCAATAGTAAGGTCATATTACGGTTACCTAAAAATCTGTAGCAGGGCCAATTGAATATTTTTCTTAATTTCCTTACATAAAATTAAAACGAATAAATCCATCAGTCAATGAAACGAACTTTTATTTCTCCCAAATATATATAAGAGGATGGTGGAGAAAGAGCCGCATAAACTACAGCTTAACAAACCTGAAACGTGCAGCTCGCGAGCAAGTCGCACTTCCGAGAACACATACTAATGCCTAGGTGCGTGTGCGTGTAGGCGCGGGATGCCTTCTAGCGCGGCCTTAGTAGAATATCCTTGATCTTTAACGAAGATACCCCGATTCCCCCCTCAGACACCCGTAGGGTCCCATACTTTGACTAACTCGATATAACGAAACAAATTTCGAGATCCGTCCCGATTTAACAAACCTTCTTTTTTTTTTCGGAAAATGAGATAGAGAATTGATCATTCTTTGTCTATTTTTAGATAACGCCCCAAAAGTTATTGATTGCGAGCAAACGGCAACATCGCGGAACACCCTTGTCTAATTTAAACTGCGTGGCCATTACTAACAAAACGCAAGGAAGCCAAGATCACCGACTTCTTTGCTGGGAAATAAATATGTTGTCACCTGTGGCCCTTATTGTTGAGGTAACAGAGAGAGAAGCAACTTTATTGAGAGAAGCAATTTTATTTTAAGCTAACAATTTTTATTGCTTCATACACCCTGGAGGTGGCGGTCGTTTCCTAAGGCCGCTATTTCATTTTTCGCTCCTTTACGCTACGCAAATATGATACTTTCCGGATGCCGCTACGCCATATAATCGAATGTACCGAATTAAGTAACCGCGAAATGCCGTCTTCGGTTTAACGAAGTTTTCGACTTAACGAAATAATTCGCGGCTCCCCTCAAATTCGTTAAATCGAGTTTTAACTGTATTTGTGTGTTGCAACAGAAAAGTCACTACAAAGCGCAAGATTAATACGAAAGCGCGCGTGGTAACGTACGGCACCTTAGCACTGCGTCTTACAAAAGAGGCGCTCGGTAAGACAGCTTGTAAAGAAAGCAAAAATGCAAAAAAGAAAGAAAAAAGTGTACAAGGCGCGAAACCAATACCCATTCACAGCAATTCAGGCGGACGTATTAAACCGAAATGATGAAATTAGTGACCTGACGAAACACGACGACATTCTGTCTACAAACTTAAAATGAGTGTCCTGGACTTTCCTTTCGCACTGTACATCTGTGATAGTAAAGCTTTGTGACTGTAGTAGAGCGAAGAAAGATTAAAAACTGCTAACTTACCTCAGAGTCAATTCCAGTTATGTCATCGACTGATGAAGTAGCCCTAGCAACTCATGAGGCTATGAAATCAAGCCCAGTTGAAGAGCTGGTGGTGCCGATGAACAGTGTAATCGACGTCAATAACGCTCGGTGACGCTGAGGTTTTCTTAATGTAACGAGCAGTTCATTTACAGAATTGCAGAACTACAATCGGCACCGTGACTCTGGTTATCCACTTGGCCCCTTTTCAAATGTCGAGCCAGAGAGAGAGTGAGTTGATATTTCTGCAGGAATCACGTGACTCTCGTGAAGCGTGCGTCGATTGGCTTCCGTGATGAAAACGCTGCCATGTGCGCCGTACTGTATACATATCACGCGTTCGGCGTTCGGCGCCGCTGCGGCGCCGTGGCTCGCCAACGGAGACGGGCGCCGTGGTGGCGCGGCGCCCGTCTCTGTCTATCCTCGGTCTTTTAAAATTCGTTGCGTTGGTTGCGTGTCTCGTAGTTTTGTGTTCGACCGAACATGCGTATCTTCGTAGTCGCGTTGACCAGTCTACAGAAACACGAAGGCGGAAGCAGGCGCGGCGGGCATGCGAGCGTAGCTGCATACTCGAAATGTTTCCCATGATACCGATGGGCACATCTTATATGCACTAATCTGGGCAGTGCACCATTGCTTCACTCTTGCCGCAGTGCTGCTCAGCTATACCATTTCTTTTGATACACGGTACCCAAGTACGTGTTTCACTCAATATAATGGCGGGAACATATATGAGACAATATCCAGAAATTATATGTAACATACCGACGGAGGCAAAATGCGCGACGTCTTGTATTGTGCGATTTCAGTGCACGCTAATGCACTTCAGGTGGTCTAAATTACCCGGAGCCTTCCACTGCAGCGTCTCAGATAGCCTGAATAGGTTCGGGACGCTAAATGCCCAAAAACAACAAAGCCAAACAGCATTACGCGCCATTGCCTACAGTGTATGAGAGTCGGGCCTGATACGGGCCTGACCCAGGCCCGGGCCCGGCCCGGGCCCGAAGCTCATGGGCCCGAGCCCGGCCCGGGCCCGATCTAACAATTACTTACCCGGCCCGACCCGGCCCACGGGCTGGGCCGGGCCCGGGCTTTCGGGCCGGCCCGGGCCCGTGCAGTGCCCTAATAAGGATATCAAAAGGCGCCAAGAAGAGCACCGATTAGGTGAAATAGTTGTGTTAAAGCGCATTGACACCATGGTCGAAGAAGCTAAATCTAGGCGAACGGACTCATGAGTCGACTGTCGGCTCACTCCGACTCACTCAGACTCAGATCGAGTCGTGAGTCTGAGTCTGAGTGAGTCCGGGTGAGTAGTGTTTTGGTGAGTTTTAGTCTGAGTGAGTCCGGTTGAAAAACATTTTCCCGAGTGCGAGCCCGAGTGAGTCCGGCTCAGGAAAATTTTGGTGAGTCTGAGTCAGAGTGAGTCCTAAGCGCAAAATATATTTCATGAGTGAGTCTGAGTGAGCTCCACAAGTTTTGCCGACCTATGGTGCCATGTTGCTTAGCGGGCGGCGCTGTCTCTAATCTGGCAACCCACTGGCTTGCGCAAATGCACAAACATTCGCCTTTGCATGGCCACGCGAACTCTGAGCCGTTTCCACACACCAGGGAGAAGTAAAACGCGAGTAGCCTGACCGTTCCTCCTTGCCCAGTCAAAACGGTCTATAGTGTGCCTATACGTAACGCGGCGTGACGAGCTATCACGCCCGCTAGCCCGTCTTTTTTTTTTTTCTAATCCTCAGCAACTGTTTTCTTCAAGGAGCTGAGCAGAGCCTACGTTCCACAACTTTAAAGAGAAGCTGAAGCATTAAAAAAATGACTTTGCAGTGGTTATTCACATTTTGACCCCTGCTGAATTCGAAATTCGATGTGAGAGTTCTGAAAAGAGAACGCAAATAGCATTTTTCTTTTTTTAGAAAAAAAAAAGCAGCGTCTCCATCCGGCCGCAGAGCTTCTTGAGATGCTGAGCGAACGCGGTGACATCTTCGGCATGGCGCGTCATCTGCAAAAGCAGCATTTTTAAAGCGTAGCTTCCAGCAACGGCCCGCTGGCGGAGTTGGTCACAGATACATAAAACGCTGTCTACGGCTTGCAGAAAAAAAAAAAAAAAAAAGAGGCTCTAGTTACGGCCGACGCACGCTCAGCTGAGGGATTGAGTTCTTTGTGAAGAACCGATATCGAATGCGCCTGACATTCGATTGGTTATGGAGCGAAAAGCAAGTAGAAGCAAGCGAAGTAAATCATGGTAAACGTCGGCAAAATAGTTTCGCGCTACGTGAGCACATTAATCAAAGTGATGCAGCTGCACAACGTTTGAGCACGTCAGTGCGACTTCTCGTGATTTCAACTCCGATAAAATCAGCAGAAGGTGAGAATTTGCTTGTTGCATAGATGCGCTGTAAATCACGCGTTCAGATCACCACAACATCACACTCTCAAAATGTGCCAACAGAAGCAAATGAACATTGTTTGTGAGTAGCTTTGTACACTCGAAAATGAAGCACTTATCAAGGTAAAAACCTATTTAAGAAGGCCTGGTAACTATTATTTGTCAGTTTAGTGTCCTTTTTCGTAGCCAGTTTTATAATATGTGGTACTCACTAAGGATATGTTAACATAACAATAATAATGATAATAATAATAATAATAATAATAATAATAATAATAATAATAATAATAATAATAATAATAATAATAATAATATGTGGGGTTTTACGCCCCGAAACCACGATATGATTATCAGGGACGCCGTAGTGGAGGGCTCCGGAAATTTCGACAATCTTGTGTTCATTAACGAGCACTGACATAGCACAGTACACGGGCCTCTACCATTTCACCTCCATCGAAAGGCGACAGCCGAATGTTAACAACACATTCAAGATGAGACAATGTTGCAGTTATAAAAGGGCCTTGCGTATACCGATTAACACGTAAGCCGCTAAGGAGCAAATTACTGTTGACATAGAAATGCCGCTCCTGCTTCAATGCATTCTTATAGCCTTAGTCTTTTGGAACGTCGATGTTATCGCCAAACGTTGCTAATACAGAGAACAACTCTGTTTTATTGTTGCAGGTTGGACCTCAACATGGCGCATGCATTGCGATAGTCTACGAAGCGTCACAACTGACGCGTTGTATTGTATATGTGTATACATATTATCTGCCCAGTGCATCATTACATATAAATCTAACATGTGTGCTTTCTTTTAACCTTCAGCGCTTGCCGAAAATGGCCTGGCTGACAAAGAACACTTGTACGCTGTATAGCTTCTGAAGAACAACTAGTCTAGGATGTCTGTGTTCCTATTTATTAGCCGCATTTGCAGTTTAACCACCCTGCTTCTTTGTAAAAGTCTATATCGTGTGTTTCATACACATGCGGAATCAATTACTCGGGATGGCCAGCACAGTTAAGCCGTTTCCGTCCCGGACATGACATATTAACGCGAACCTCATCTTCACTTACATCGACAAGTATACTCGGATAATAAGCAACAATGTTTTTCTGCTCGCGCACTATTTGTCTCCGTTAGTTACACGCAGCGCAGTTTTCTTGTGCTCTTCAAGCATTGCAAGAAGGCATGCAGAACTTGAAAAGTAATTTTACTCCCTTACACCAATAGCGCCGAGCAGAACAAGGAACGACGTGGAACTCTTAATTTTTGTTGACAGTGAGCGCCAGTTCCTTTACAAATGGTTTGGCAATTCCAGCGCACTTGGTACGCGAGTTTCACCGGGAAATAGGCGTTTACCGAGGATCCGTAGGGAATTCCTTGTTTATAGTTTTTACGTATCCCCGTTCTTTACAGCGATGAGTATGACTACAGCCGGAACCTCTTAAAACCCACGTGGGGCGCATGATTTACTGCGCTGTGGTGTGGCGGCAGCCACTTTTCACCGTTGGAAAAGAGTTCCGACAGGGAGGTTTAGGTTTAGACCTGCTACGCAATGTGTTTTTGTCGTGCTTACTGCAGACCACATTTCTGGGTATCGTCGTTGTAACGTAGCGACCACGGAGAGTAGAATGGCTAAGTGCAGTTAGGCGAGCAGGAACTGCCTTTTGCAGCAGATACACGTGGCCGCCATTTCGGGAACGTATGCATACATAAAGCATTACGGTGATTCCTTCTAGTCCATTTAAGTTTTGAAAAGTAGTGTAATCTCTATGACTTCTGGCACATATTGAAGCCAAAGTTTCGTTACATTGTGTACACAAATAGGCAATCACGGGTTAACTGCAATGTAGAGAAATAAAGACATAAAGAAAGAGAAAATGAAGCTTCTTACAAATAGAGTCTTGGGTGTTGTGTAATGAACTTTCGTTCACTCTTCAGGGAAGCATGCGCAAATCTTGATGCCAGAGAGAGAGAGAAAAAAGTCACAGTTTCACCGCAAGGGTGAAGCAATGAATGCGATAGCAAAAAATTGTAATGTTATACGAAGTGAGGCTGGCAGCTAACTCTTTTTGGATCCGATCTCACGCAACTCTAGAAAACGCTTGTTTAAGAGAATTCTCTTCGCGTTGAGAGCGCAGCACGTAGAAGGGTACACCGGCCCCCCCGCTTCCGGCCGCCGAGAAGGGGAGATAACGCGCGCGCCTGCGCCCGCGCTCGTAAAATCGAACGTCGCCCCCCCCCCCCCCCCCCGCCCGCTGTCGGCCGCCGAGAAGGGGAGATAACGCGCGCGCCCCCCACTCGTAAAATCGAAGGTCGCTCGAGGGACCCCCCCCCCCCTCGCGTCTTTTCACGCTCACGAACCACGGGCGGGGACGATTATATGTATACATATACATATACGGCAAATGACGCCGACGCCGACGCCGACGCCGACGCCGACGGCGAAAACCAGCCGCGAGTGTCCATATAATTGCTATCGCAATAATAAAAAGAGAGAAAGGCAGGGAGGTTAACCAGAAGTGTAGCATCCGGTTTGCTACCCTGCACTAAGGGGGAGGGGGGAAAGGGAAAAGAAAGATGGAGAAGGAAAGCGAAGAGGAGAGTAGACACGCGAATAAAAAAAAATAGAGAAAAAAGAGGGCGAGGTGCTATAGCCTATTCAATAGGCCACTGCCACGCAAAAAGTTCAGTAAGGCCTTGACTGATTTTCTCTGTGAAGACAGTTCTCGTCGGCATTCGAGCACTGACTGTTCTGACAGGGGTCTGTCGTCAAGGCGGGCCAACACAGCAGCTAGCGGCAGTCTATGCGCGCTGTAGCGAGGACAGTGACAAAGCACGTGGTCAATAGTTTCATCGCTGCCGCAATGGTCGCAAGCAGCACTGTCTTCCATGCCGATTCGGAAGGCAAAAGATTTGGTAAAAGAGACACCAAGCCACAGTCGGCAAAGCACCGTTGTCTCGAGTCGAGAGAGTCCGGACGGAGGCCGAAGTCGACGAGACGGGTCCAGCCTATGCAGACGCGTGTGCCGTAAACTTGTTGCGTTCCACAGGGATTTAACATCTTCATTTGCAATCGCTCGTATTTTCATGGCAGCATCAGTCCTAGAGAAAGGGATGGCTTCTTGTATACCGTCTTCGTGCGCAGATCTGGCAGCTGTGTCGGCATGTTCGTTGCCCAATATTCCGCAGTGACTTGGAAGCCACTGAAACGTGATGTCATGTCCTTGGATAAAGAGGTGGTGGAGGAGCTCCGTGATTTGCAACACTAGTTGTTCATGAGGTCCCCGACGTAAAGCGAATATCAAACTCTGTAATGCTGCCTTGGAATCCGTGAACACGCTCCATTTCTTGGCTTGTTGATGGTGAATTACTTTAAGTGCGCTTCGTAGAGCAGCAAGTTCCGCAGCTGTCGATGTCGTCTGGTGAGATAGCCTGATCTTCACGGTGGTTGCTGTTGCAGGAAAAATCACCGACCCTGCCGAGCCATCCACAGTGGTTGATGCGTCAGTGTATAGATGGTTATGCTCGCTGTACGTCTCATACAGCAACAGAAGAGAAAGCTGCTTGAGCGCTGGAGACGAGAGCCGGGCTTTTGACCGTATGCCTGGAACCGTGAGTCGAACCTGTGGATGAGTCATACACCATGGGGGGAGTTGAAACTCTGGCTGGAGCTGTATATCCTGTTGGTAGGCGTGCACGGTAGGACAGAACTGTCTGAGAAAATGAGGCACCAGGTTGGTCTTCTGGCAGTGAAGCTAAGTGATGGACAGGGGCGCGAGCAAGATGCCTTACGTGTGCTCTGAGCGCTTCCATTACTATATGCGTCTTGGCCGGGTAGTCATTTGCAATCGTAATTGTTTCGGCTGTTGACGAACATCACGGTAGCCCCAGACAAATTCTGAGTGCCATAGCCTGAACGCTTTCGAGTGTGCGAATGTTGGTCCTGCAGGTATTGGTCAGTACAGGCAAGCTGTATCGCAAATAGCCGAGAAAAAGCGCCTCGTAGAGTTCCATCAGTTCCATCATGTACTGAGGTCCCCCCACGTTTTCCCTCCAAAATACTTGAATAAGTTTGCAATGTCTGTCAGGCGCTTCTTCAAGTATGCCACGTGAGGACCCCAGCGGAGGTTCCTATCGATGATTACGCCAAGAAATCTGTGCGTCCTGACATAAGGTATGACTTGGCCGTCGATAGATATAGGGTATGGTCTCATTGGCTTTCGGCTAAAAGCAATCAATGCGCATTTCGCTGGCGATATCTTCAGCCTTTGTTCGCTGAGGTATACCGATACCAATGTCGCAGCTTTCTGAAGCCTTGCACGTACCTGAGGCCGTGTCACGCCAGATGCCCAGACGCAGATGTCGTCAGCATACATTGATAGCTTGACCACACCCGGTAGTCGTTGCACCAGGCCAATAAAAACGAGGTTGAAGAGGGTTGGACTCAGGACGCCACCTTGCGGAACTCCACGGTGCGTGGGATGTTGGGAGGTTGGACCATCTTCAGTGTTCACAAATAGAGTCCGTCCTTGTAAATAACTGCGTGTCCAACAGCATAGTTGACCACCTAGACCCACTGACCCCATGGCCTCGAGGATGGCGTCATGACGAACATTATCGTACGCTCCTTTCACATCAAGGAACATGGCAACAGATAGTCGTTTACATGTCTTTTGATGTTGGACACGCGTGACAAGATCGATAACGTTGTCGATGGAACATCGGTGACGTCGAAAACCAGCCATGGCGTTCGGGTATATCTTGTAGTATTCAAGGTACCATTCAAGCCTGGCCAGGATCATTCACTCCATTACCTTTCCATAACAACTTGAAAGCGCAATTGGTCGGTAAGAGGTAATTTCTAGGGGAGACTTGCCAGGCTTAAGAAGCGGTACCAAGCGGCTTATCTTCCATTCTTGTGGAACCTTACCAGCGTGCCAGGACTCGTTGACGATGTGAAGGAGCGCATCTCGTGCCCGTTCACCAAGGTGGCACAGTATCCGGTAGGATATGTCGTCCGGGCCAGGCGACGATGACCGATTACATAGGACGAGCGCCGCATCAAGTTCCTGTATAGTGAACGGTAGATCCATGCGCGTGTCTCGTGAGTATGGAACACGGTTCATTGTATGCATACTTGTGCACGTTGATGGGCCCACAATCATAACGCAGAAATATTCTGCCACCTCAATTTCTTGTCGGCGCTGGAATAGTGCGAGGGCCTTGAACGGAAAGCGCTGTTCCGAAACAGAGCGTAGGCTTCGCACAGTTCTCCATATTTGAGACAGCGGTTTACGAGGATCTAGCGACGCGCAAAATTTTTTCCATCGTTGGGCCTCTAATTTATCGACGCGGCGTTGTATCTTCTTTTGGAAGCGCCGGGCTGTTCGTAGATCGTCTTTGGACTTGGTGCGTCGGTATCTTCTTTCTGCGCGACGGCGGATCGCACGAAGTCTCTCTAGCTCGAGGTCGAATTCAGAGTATTTAGGAGAGCACATTAGTGTGCACATAGCCATCTGTGCAGTTTCCTTAATAGCTTGTTCAAGTACACGGCAGAGGCCTTTCTCACAAGCGTCCTCAAGTTGAGTTTTGAACCTAGTCCAATCTATTCTTCGTATCGTGGTAGATGAATACGTGTTGGAAATACCCTTGATCTTCAGATAAGTGGGGATGTGGTCGCTTCCGTGTGTTTCAATGTCCAAGAACCACTTTACCCGTCTGGCGACGTGGCGTGACACGAATGACAAATCTAGGCAGCTGCTATATGTCGTGCCTCGCAAAAACGTAGGACTTGCATCGTTCAGAAGGACAAGACCATGATTTGAGACCAGTGAAGCTAGACGTCGTCCAGTTGAATTGACCCTTGAGCTTCCCTTGATGTCAACATCCTTAACAAAGAACAGAGATAATCACAGGTCACTGTGATTAATCACAGGTCACGAGTCTGTGAAAACAACAGCGACATTTATAGTTAAATGACTAAATGCAAGAGTCTTTTAGTGGAAATGTAAATAAGTACCTCGAAAACACTTCAAAGTCATAATTGCTGAGATGAAAGCATAAATTGTTCACGTACGCAAATCATTTCGAGCAGGGTGACGAAGTTTATTACGGTATACTGCAGAAACGACACGCTCTTCACATGTATCGCGTAAATTTTCTAAAAAGAACTAGAAGTACCAGCATTGTGACAACCATAAAAATTTGTGCTGCACGAGTGTGCTCAATATCACAGTTGCTGTGACTGAAGCAACTGTGAAACCACAGTTGCTGTGACTATTACCGTGACAATATATTGTAGTGACATTCGCGATCGTTTCTCGCGTGATGACGAAGTCAGTGTAGTTATTATTTCCGAGTTGCAGTCCATACCTAATTCTAATAAAAAACAAAGGCAGTTAATCGGATGTCTGATTTCCAATGTAAGGAAGGAAGGGAAACAAGCGGAAGGACAGGGAGGTTAGCCAGTTCTTGGACCGGCTGGCTACCCTGTGCTGGGGAAGGGGGTAAGGGGAGTAAAATATGATAGAAAAGAGATGTTAGATGCGTACATAGCTTCCTGGATGCGGAGCGCTTCACACTGTCGTGTTCACTTCTAATTACAATTCAAAGTCGCGTTCTGCAATAGGTTGTATGCAAAACGAAGCCACATGCAACATTGCAGATGTTTTCTCACGAGTCTCAGCCACGTATTCAAAAGTTTTCTTTTTCTTTTTTTCGTAATACAAGCGCCAAATTCAATTTCAGAAGATGGAAAGACGCCTTGGTTGTCGTGTTTTCACACCGCTTAAATGAAAGCCAGTTTCTGCGATGCCCCCAGATATTCATCATTTGGTTCAAATCGAGAGAACGAGAAAGTAGTCAAAATAGCCAAGTAGCCAAGACGTTTTTTCTGCCGCCAGCGACTTTATAAATAGCCAAATTTGCGCAAAGTATACAGGCAAACCGTGCAAACCCTGTTCTGCGCTCACAGGCGACATTTCGCGGTGCCTGTTACCGACAGCAGGTGGTGGGGACAACGTTGGCTCTCGGAGACAAAGTGTGCACGTACCATCGGCCAAACCGACCGAATGCGAACGTCCCTTAAGATATGTGCTTTCTCGGATAAGCCACCCTACTCGCCTTCTCGTATGACCGACACGAGAACACACTGCCGCCCTATCGTGTGACATGCACGAGGAGTACATTATCGTACTTTCATACAGCAAGGCGAATAGGGAGAGCCAAAGGAAGAACTAAAACGTCCATCACAACACGTCACGACGGACGTGAGCGGCTCCATTCTGCGCATTGCTGCGCGGAAACATAAAGGAAGGAAAACGAGGGGCGTCATGTTACAACGGGGTTGTTAAGCTTTTTCGTTACGCCGCGTGGCATGACCTGAAAATTATCATCATCATTGAACGGCACGTGCTCTCACCAGCCTCTTCTTTACCTTCGTCCTTCTCTTCACCTTCTGCTTCGCTCCCAGAACACGTGCGTAGGTTTGTCCGGCGGGGGGATCCAATAACTCTGACCGGCGAGAGAACGAGTACAGAGAGACAGGCAGAAGGAAAGCTCTGTAAAGACAGAGAAAAAGAGAAATAGATACAAAGAAAGGAAGAGAGGGAGAAAAAGATAAAAAGACAGCGAAAGAGTTAGAAAGAAACATGCCCAAAAAAGAGAGAAAAAAAATTACACCATCTCCCGCTAAAGGGAACCATGTGTAGATGTGAAGCAGCGGGCGCTAACGCTTACATTGGCGGCGGCGTTGACCCTGGCGCTCATAGCAGCGTTGCGCAGGAGAGAAAACTGGGGAGGCGCAAAGCACGCAGTGATAGAGCGGTGTTTCCTACTGGAACATGCCAATCGCTGTTAACGGGCAATGAGAGACAGAAGACTCCGACTGGACACAGAGACCCGCAGTCCGCTTTTGTCAACGCGCACGCTGCGAATTTTTTATTCTTCAACAACGCACAGGAGAAATCTCCCACCGGCACCACCTTGCAGGTCAAGATCCAGTGCCATATATACGGGGTGGCCAGTGAACGGTTGTGCAGCGCGAGCAGTCGGTTTTTTCAACCAAGAAACTCGCTAGCAGACGCTGCCTGCGTCGGCGTCGCGAGGCGAGAGAGGGGGGAGCGTAGGAGGGGAGAGAGAGGGAGGACGCGCATGCGCAGTGGGAGTGTGGACGCCGCGGGCAGGGATGCCAAGAGGAGAGAGAGGAGGGGAGAGGGGAGGCGCATGCGCAGTAAGGGTGTGGTTGCCGCGGGGAGGGATGCCCAGAGGAGAGAGAGGGGGGAGAAGAGGTTTTTTATTTTTATTTTTTTGAAGGGTTTGCGCATGCGCAGTAAGGGTGGTCACGCGGCACACCACCACCACCACCGGATTAAGCTTCGCCATAAGATGCTTCACATTTAAAAAATCACGCTATATCCACGAAGTGAATGATGATGAGTGGGCGAAGCTCGATCATTTTCATCCATGGCAGAAAGAGAATGTGTGGTCTAGAACGCGCTTATACTTCATGGTCATCAGCGTCATCGTTATCACGTGTAGTGGGTACATTCCACTATACTGGAACGCGCTTATACTTCATCGTTATCACGTGTAGTGGGTACATTGCACTCTACTGCGTCATCGTCATTTTTATCACGTAAATTGGGTGCATTCCACTATACGTGGCTACCTACCTACACTCTAAGGCAAAATTACCCGAAAGAGGAGTAACGGAGCCCAATAGGCGCGCGCGATGAACGGATACACCGCTGAGGAGTAACCACAGAGGGATGCGTGCCGTGTGCAAACCAGTTAGTCTCCAAAGGCACCAAAGGGATGAACCGCGCGGGAGATACGTCACGTGTGCAAACCGTTGTCAAGGAAACTAACCGTCCTCCTCGCTCTTGGTCAGTCTTCTCACTTGTTTTCATGGAGGCGCGTTGGCGGTTGTGTCGCGCACGGAGAGTTCGACGATTTAGGAACTACGCCGCGGTGCCTTGGATAAACACGTATGCCGCGTATGCGTGGATGAGCGTGCGGTGCTGCTTTTACGTTTCGCCGCAACCATGAAGTTTGGAGCTGGTCTCGAGACGCCGCGCTGTATTTCTCCGGCCAAGGTGCACTGACGTAGCAACGGCACTGCGTCGACACCGGCTGGGAATGGCGGCCGAGAAGACATAGGCCTATCGGATCCACGAATTCAATCCGACTCTGGGCAGAAGTTGGCGCTGCATTATTTCACAAGTAAGTGATCATACTTTATTTTTCCGTACCTGTCGTTTGCGCGAAGCGCATCGCGCTAGTTGGCAACGGGCTCGATCGTGTTGTATATATCGCGCGCACGAGATGCACCGCGAAGGTCGGCTTTGGCGTCCGCTCGTCTGTGCTTTGTGACTGCCTGAAAATTGGCCGCCATTGCCGTCGGCCGCCTGGACGCTCTCGCCGCGGTGATGAGCTGCGGGCTCGCGATATTGGGCACAGGCCTCGCCGCTGCATTGCGACTCGTCCAAAACGCATTGCGGTTGCCGTCAACGAGCTCGGTTGTATGTCGCGCGCGTGAAGTGCACCGGCAGCTGGCGGGTGCTTTAGCTAGCCGACTTTAGCTGTGCTTAGGAACTCTGTGAACAGTTTTCGCCATTACCGTTGGCTTCCCCGTCAATCGGTCGCAAGCAGCTCAGCGCCGTTCGTGGCGGCGGCCCCCGCGTTCGCTCGTTGTACTCTGCCGCTCGATCCAGGAACTTTGTGAAAATTTGTCGACATTACCGTCGGCTTCCGCCACTTCCGCGGCGCTCGCTCGAAAGCAGCTCAGTGCCGTTCGTGGCGGCGGTTCCGCGTTCGCTCGCTCCTCTGTTCGAGGTTCGCTGGCGGCAGAAGCTCCGCGTTCGGCCCCGCGTTCGCTAGAGCTGTATACGGCGCCGCTCGCAGAGAACTCGCCGACTCGTTGGCGGCTCGGCGGTCGCGGCGCCTAGGCATGATGGCTGCGGGTCCGCACCTGAGCTGTTGCTCTGTGTGACTCGAAATGCGTTTTCGATTATGTATGACATCGCGGTGGAAATATTTGCATGCCATATTTTAGACGTGCGTATTTATTTCACCTTGCACGTATTTGCCCTGTGCGTGTATCTTCCTCACTGTCACATGTCACTTAACTGTTTGCAATCTTTTTGTGCAGACGTTGTCCACTACGTGCGCTGCGTGCGCAAATGCGTGCAATGCCAGTCATCTGTCACTTCCGTTGGAGCAGCTTGACCAAGACTACTGTACGAGATATGACAACGCGGCTGGACCTGAATTTGACATCTGGCAGCGAATTCACTGAAAAAATGCAGGAACTTAATATGTAAATAGAAAAATAAAACATTTCACTGTCTCACTTTTGTCTTTCGTTGTTGCATTGACTGCGAAAGCAGTGAAACAAGCATGACTAAATATTTTTTTCGCGTGTTCTTTTCCGCGCCATTTGTGGCTCACTGCGGAGAAAAACACGCGAGAAAAGTATTAAGCCTTGCAGAGAGTAACTGTGCAAAATCTTCCCTGGGGATTAACGCATCATTTGAACTGAGGATAAAAAGTTCATCCCAGTGGAGCATTTGAGTGGATCAACCGTTCGTCCGGTGAGGTGCAACCGTGGGGACTAACGGTTGACCGGTAAGGAGTAAATGTGAGGACTAAATGTTAGTCCATTGAGGTGCAACTGTGGGGACTAACGGTTGCCCGCGAAGGTGTAAATGTGAGGACTAAATGTTAGTCCCTTGAGGTGCAACTGTGGGGACTAACGGTTGCCCGCGAGGGTGTAAATGTGAGGACTAAATGTTAGTTCCTTGAGGGGGACTAACTGTTAGACCCGTGCCGTTAGTCCTTAAAGGGACTAATGGTTGTGGCAGCCCCATTAGTCCCCAAGAGGACGAACGGCACACCCTTTTAACACCCTTTTGCCTTAGAGTGTACCTACCTGCCTACCTACCTACCTACCTACCTACCTACCTACCTACCTACCTACCTACATACTACAACTACTACTACAACAACTACAGAGGAAGGACAGACCCACACCCTAAGAAGCTTCGCCCCTAAAAAGAGAGAGCGAGCGTAGCCTTGTATAGTATTGTATAACACGGGGTAAAGGAAGGGAAGCGATGGGGAGGAGCAGGGAAATTAGCAGGTATGAGGGTAAACCATGGCATAGTTTTGTACAGTATAGTACAGCAAAACGGTATGAAAGAGAACTGAGAGTGAGGAGGAGGGAGAGGAGGAAGGCAACACCACCAGCTCCTCAGGCATCTCTAGTGCGTAGCTGCCGCAATTTTTAAGGCGAAAGCCTTTAATGTCTCATGCTCACGTCCGTCCGGCGTCCGTCCGTCCGTCCGTCCGGCATCCGTCCGTCCATCCATCCGTCCGTCCGGCGTCCGTCCGTCCGTCCGTCCATCCACCCGTGTCCGTCCGTCCATGTCCATCCGTCCGTCCGACCATCCGTGTCCATCAGTCCGTCCGTGCCCATCCGTCCGTCTGTCCGTCCGTCCGTCCGTCCGTCCGTGCCTGTCCGTCCATCCATCCATCCATCCGTGTGTCCATCCGTGTCCGTCCGTCCGTCCATCCGTCCGTCTGTTCATGCCGTCCGTCCGTCCGAGCCTTGGCACGGAGCCAGGTGGCCGCCGCGGTGCGCAAACGGACGCCGGTCGCGTCGGACTCTACAGCGCTCGCGCTTTGGTTCCGTAGCGTCGCTGTGCCAAGCGTTTGGAATCATTCTGACCGACGCCGTCTCAATGGACCCAGGCGTTCGCGGAACACATTTTGGAATTTACAAAGGGTCCGTCGCGCTGGAACGTGGATGGCGTTTGCACGATGCGCAAAGCGCGAGAAAATACGAACGCATGCGAACGGAGGAAGATTAGTCTCGCGTCTCGGTGCGACTCACGGTAAAAAATCAAACAAGAAAACACGCACACATTCGGTTTGTGTGTTATCCCACTGAGAGTGTAAAAGAAAAAAAAGACATAGTATAGTCAGTCGAATGGCCACACGCTTTCGGCGTACACACTTTGGAAGGTACAAAGTGTCCTTCTATTTTTTTGTTAGTCGAAAAGACGCGAACATCAAAAGCGATTGTGCTCAATTTTTGATCACTTTACTACACCCCCCCCCCCCCCCCCCCCAAAAAAAAAAAATGTGGGGTATTCTTGAGCTTCGCTCGCAAGAGTAGAACGCGAT
>JALIZH010021296.1:0-49344 GCA_030522465.1 Rhipicephalus appendiculatus | reverse complement strand
GTGGTACAAGCGTACATTGCCATCGGGCGCCAGAAGATGTGGATATCATAACGACATTGCGGTTCAAAGCCGTCCACCCATTACAAGAGGCACACGCGTTACTGCGCGTATTCCCTTAAGACCACGTAGTGGGTGCAAAGTAAGTTCGAAAACATTTGCCGCACATAACTGCTCGTGGTTTAAAGCATGCTACTCATTACATAGTATGCACTAAGTGATTGAAGTACACACTAGGGACAGGATATCGCTTTCGCGTTCAACTCTTAAAGGCGAAGCTTAAGGGTCCCCCAATTTTTCTTCCTCTCCTTCCTTCAACTAAGATTGACCACGTCGATTGGTGATGTTCGCATAGCGTCCCATTTTCTCATAAGCCCTGACGAAGTCCGGGCCACCAGTCGAAGCCGTTGGCAAACAAAAAACAAAATTAACACAGCCATTAGGTTGTATCTCTTCTCTCTCTCTCTCCATATATATATATATATATATATATATATATATATATATATATATATATATATATATATATATATATATATATATATATATATATATATATATATATATATATATAATGCCACGCGACAGTCAAGTTTATTTGAGACCCTACGCGAGCACCAGCGATGAGGCTCCTATATATGTTTGATGCCGCGTGTATAAACGCCGATGCATCTCGCCGCTGTTCAGATTACTCGACGGCCGACGACTGTTCACGCCGCTATCACTGTACAGCGTGCATTTGTAGTTTCTCTATTCATTTTATGGGCGTAGGTTCGCCCATATAAAGAGTTTAATCCTGAACACGCCGACTGCTGCCTTCATCCACGTCGCGACATCGTGAGGTGCTAGAAGATGTGGTGCTTCGTTTATGATCCGGGGTGCTATGCAGGATGGCCCGAGCTTCTCGGGCGCCCGGGTTCGCTCCGAGGTCGCCCCACGCAGTCATGACAGGAAGCCAGTGCGGAGAACGAGAAAGCAGCGTTGCGTAAAGTGGCTACAAAAACGCGCGTGGCGTCACAAACGCATGCCCGGCATTTCAAGCGGTTTACTAAGAAACACCGCGTTGCGAAAGCGTCAGCGCCGCCATTCAGCAAACGCACCAACAGTGCGGCAACGCTAGCGTCGGGGTCACACTATCTCTTTTGAAAATGAACGTCGCTCCTCCCATAAGCGGGAGGAGAACGCTGGTTCGGCGGAGCGCAAGACGTGCGCGTTTCGGCTCTGCCACATGCCAATGTTACTGATTTCATTCGAAAGAACACAACGAGAGGATTACGCTGATACCTTCGTCAAGACCGTGAGTGCATTTCCCACCTCTCACCCGCTTCTTGAAGTATCGAAGCGGCGGCGGCGGCCACGCCAAGTCAGACGCGCCATGCGTCCCGCCATAGGCAATGCATAGCCCACGTCAAGCCTCGGCGTTGTCGACGACTCTGGCGACTACAATGAGTTTGACCTCGCTTCCTGGGCCTTTCAGTGGTCCTGCAAATCATCTTGTTGCCTCTGCTGGCACCGGTGATGAACCCACAATGGATTTTCAAGACTCTGCAGGGGAATTTGCAACTCAACGTCATGAGACGCCACTCGCGCACGGAGCGGCGAAAGCCGACGACAAGAACTGGAAACTAGTGATGCGGAAGCGGAGTCAGAAACGCTCCAACAAGGAAGGCGGCAGCTTGCACCAAGCCAGCTGTGAAGTGAAGAACGCCAACAAACGTTCCGGCAATTATGAGGAAGCATCGCAAGGCTTCAGAGCAAGAAATTCAGGCAAGCCTCCCGTCCGACGGAAATTACCGCTACTACCCAAAAATGACATCAAAGTAATTATTAGACCCACGAAGGGCCTAGTAGTCAGCAACTATAACAACCATGATATTGCACAGGCAATAGTCGCTGCATGTGGAGATCCCCACAAATGCAAAGATGAAGACATATTGACCAGACTCCGCCATGGATCCAACATTATTATCGTTAGCACGCCAAGTGAGCAGGCTGCTGATGCAATACTAAAGCTCTCTAAAATAAGCATTCAAGGAAAGATACACGAGGTCAACGCCTACGTGGCTGCACCAGAAGGCGTAATCAAAGGTGTCATACATGGCGTAGACAGAGGCACGACTTCAGAAGAACTCCTGGCCCATCTCAGAGTGCGAACTCAAGGAGTGAAAATTCTGCATGCCAGAATGCTGGGACATACAAAGACTGCGGTTATCACATTCGATGGAGACTTCGTACCTCGATACGTGAGCTACTACGGGGGCGAAGAGCCATGTTACCCGTACAAGCCAACCAAGCAAGTCTGCAAAGTCTGCAACAGGCTGGGACATCGCTCCGACGTCTGCCCTCATCCAGAGAACCCTGCTTGCGAAAGATGTGGGAAGGAAAACCCGGAACCAGAGCACAGCTGTGAGTTACAGTGCGCCTTGTGCGGGGAGGCACACCTACCTGGTGACACTCAATGCAAAAAGAAACTCAAGCCTATTCGACGTCACGTGCCGCGACCTGCGCAAAAAAACACAAGCACCACCAGACGACGGAGGTGGTTCAGCTCCGATAAAGATTTTGACTCGTCTGGCAACGAACTTGAGGCCACAAAGCGTCGGTCCCGCTCTATATCTCACTCCCAGTCGGCAGCCAACGAACTCACCACCACCGAAGACGACAGCTCATCAACCAGATCGGCCCCGACAACTAGGAAAACGAAGAAAAAGAAAACCAAGAAAGCCACTAGGAAGACGGCGGCTCATCAGAATCATCCGGCCAGTAATGAGGTGAGGTGGGCTGATATCGTTTCTTCCACTGCTCCGACAAACGAAAATCTCTCACAGCTAGAACAGGAGAACAATTCGTTAAGATTTGAAATTCAAAAACTGCGAACACAACTGCAGACAGAACGACAGGACTCCCTCCGTAGAATAAGGGAACTAGAACTCAAACTAACTACCAAAATCAATCAATTAGAACACCCTGAACCATCTAAAACAGCACAGCTCTTCACTCAACAATAAAAACAAATAGCTGTAGAAGCAATGGAGGTATCAGTACCACACCGTGACAACCCACCCATAGGAAATAACCTAACCTCGAAAGATATTACGGAAATTTTCTTAGAGCAATTTCGTTATTTCGCCGAACAATTCAATGAACGGCAGGAAAAACTCCGCAATGAACTAGAAACTCAGAGGCGGTACACAGAGGAAACTTTGTGCTCGATACAGCGCCAACTCAACAAAAGAACAGGAACCTCGATAAAACAGAAAAGCGCAAAAGCTAGCCGCATAAACGACAATGAATCGCAAACCTCTGGCACCGATCTGCCAGAGGAGTTAAAGAAGTAAATCACTCGTTGGAAACATGGCTACCGCAAGATTCCCTAGCAAGCAAAAACCACCGGCCCAAAATATTGAAATATGGCAATGGAACTGCCGCTCGTTTCGCAACAAAGCGGCAGCACTCCACAATTTTATTCAAAACTCTATAACCCCTCCAGACGTAATTTGCTTACAGGAGGTGGGTACAAGACCCACCAAATTACGCAACTATTATTAAAACGGTCAAACTAGATTTGGTTGCAGTTCTGCTCCTGCCCCACGCGACTGGAAGAAAGCATTTCTACATTGTACCGCTATTCGTGTCACGAGCTGTCAGTCATGTACGTCTCACACTGATGCCCTCCTACGGTAATCTTCATATGCACCAAATGAAGCGACCGTGCGAGCACAGAGACGTAGGTGCTACAAAGATAGATAGATAGATAGATAGATAGATAGATAGATAGATAGATAGATAGATAGATAGATAGATAGATAGATAGATAGATAGATAGATAGATAGATAGATAGATAGATAGATAGATAGATAGATAGATAGATAGATAGATAGATAGATAGATAGTCGATGAAATGCTACGCGACGACATAATCCAGCTGTCCAAGAGTCCCTGGGCACCTCTCGTGGTATTAGTGAAGAAGAAGGACGGGACGCTACGTTTCTGTGTCGACTATCGTCGCCTGAACAAGATCACGAAGAAGGACGTGTACCCTCTTCCACGAATTGACGACGCCCTGGATCGACTCCACAATGCGAAGTACTTTTCGTCAATGGGCCTCAAGATAGGCTACTGGCAAATCGAAGTCGACGAGGGAGACCGAGAAAAGACTGCTTTCATAACTCCAGATGGCCTGTTCGAGTTCAAGGTCATGTCTTTTGGTCTTCGCTCTGCCCCCGCGACCTTCCATCGCGTTATGGATACCGTACTGGCCGGCTTAAAGTGGCAGACTTGCCTTGTGTACTTTGACGACGTCGTTGTGTTTTCCTCAAACTTCGACAAACACATCCGGCCCCTTGAAGCTGTACTTTGCAATCAAGACCTCCGGACACACCCTCAAGCCACAAAAGTGCCGCTTCGCCTACGACGAGCTCTTGTACTTGGGCCACGTGATAAGCAAGTCCGGAGTACGGCCCGACCCGCAGAAGACAGCCGCCATCGCCACATTCCCACCACCCGCCGGCAAGAAGGCCATGCGTCGATTTCTCGGCCTGTGCGCCTATTACAGGCGGTTCGTCAAAAACTTTGCCCGCATCGCCGAGCCACTCAGTAACCTTACCAAGACCGACGTCGAATTCAAGTGGGAAACCCCACAGGAGGAATAATTTCAAGAACTAAAACGACGCCTGCAAACGCCTCCGTTACTTGCGCGTTTCGACGAACACGTCGATACAGAAAGGCACACCGACGCAAGCAGCGTGGGACTCGGCGCCGTCATTGTACAGAGGACGGATGGACTGGAAAGGGTCATCAGTTTTGCTAGCCGGCCGCTATACAAGGCAAAGGCCAACTATTCCACAACAGAACACGAGCGCCTCGCCATCATCTGGGCTACGTCAAAGTTTCGCCCCCCCCCCCCTCTATGGCAGACCCTTCAAAGTTGTGAGCGACCACCACGCCTTGTGTTGGCTAGCTAACTTGAAGGACCCTTCAGGTCGTCTCGCAAGACGGAGTTTAAGGCTTCAGGAATTCGACATCACCATTGTTTTGAAGTCCGGCCAAAAACATTCTGACGCCGACTGCTTGTCTCGCGCCCCCCGTCGACCCGCCGCCGCCGCAGGACGACCACGAGGATGACTTCTTCTTGGGAACCATAAGTACCGACGACTTCGCCGAACGACAGCGAGCGACCCGGAACTCAGGGGCCTTATGGAGAACCTCGAAGGCCAGACCGCCATTGTTCCGAAGGCAGTCAAGCGGGGACTCGCGTCGTTTCTCTTACGAAACGGCGTTCTCATAAAGAAGAATTTCGCACTACTTCGAGCCAACCACCTGCTCTTAGTGCCTTCAGCATTGCGACCAGAAGTCCTCCAGGCCCTACGCGACGACCTGACGGCTGCACTCCTCGAACTTTCCCGCACGCTCGCAAGAGTAAAGGAAAAGTACTACTAGCCGCGCCTTGCCGTCGACGTCGCTCGCTACGTTAGGACGTGCCGAGACTGTCAGCGACGGTAAACACCACCCACAAGACCAGCAGGCTTCCTTCAGCCGATCGAGCCTCCTCGGCGACCGTTCCAGCAGATTCGGTATGGACCTCCTGGGGCCGTTCCCGACGTCGACTTGCGGAAATAGATGGATCGTCGTAACCGACTACCTCACCCGCTACGCCGAAACAAAAGCCCTGCCCAAAGGCAGTGCCGCCGAGGTAGCCAAGTTCTTCGTTGAGAACATCGTCCCTCGACATGGCACCCCAGAGGTTCTCATCACCGACATAGGTACGGCGTTTACTGCTGACCTAACTCAGGCGATCTTGGGATACAGCCAGACAAGCCACCGCCGGACCACCGTGTACCACCCACAGACCAATGGCCTGACCGAGCGTCCAAATAACACCATCGCCGACATGCTAGCCATGTACGTCGACGGTCGAACACAAGACGTGGGACGCCATCCTTCCGTACGTGACTTTCGCATAAAACACGGCCGTGCAGGAAACGACACAGATGAAGCCGTACAAGTTGGTCTACGGGAGGAACCCGGCAACGACGCTCAACGCCATGCTGTCCAACGTCACTGACGAAGAAAACATCGACGCCACCGTCTACCTTCAGCGCGCTGAAAAAGTATGACAACTCGCCCGTCTCCGCATCAAGAATCAGCAGAGGACTGACTGCCACCGCTACAATCTTCGACGACGCTTCGTGGAATACCAGCCCGGCGACCGGGTTTGGGTGTGCACGCCGATACGCCGACGTGGACTTAGTGAAAAACTTCTTCGAAGATACTTCGGTCCATACAATTTGCTTCGACGTCCTGGCGCTCTTGACTATGAGGTTATGACAGACGGCATTACGAACTCTCAACGGCGCCGAGCGCGACCTGAAGTCGTCAATGTTGTGCGCCTCAAGCCGTTTTACGCGCGTTATTGAACCTTAGCACTTTACTTCTTGCGTTATTATTGTACTTTCATACTTGTACTTCTTGTTTATTGTACTTTCTTGATTTATTGTTATGTATTGTGGCATGAATATTTTCCCCCGTGTTCTGTTTTAAGCACCAGGGCGATGCTCTTTCAGAGGGGAGCATTGCCACGCGCGTTTTTTTGCATCAATTATATTGCATTCGGTTTGCACCCACAAAAGACTGTCAGCAATGCTCGGCGCAGACCAGGCCTTAGTGTTCGAGAAGATTCGCGATTACAGTAGATCACTTTGTTAGGATTGCACGCAGGACGCGAACCGTCCAGCTTATTCTAGAGCTTCCACTACCACCAGGGATAAGCCTGGAAAGTTCGACGCGTGCAGCATAAAAGACGGCGCGTCCCAACGATGATCAGTTTTTCGACGGCGGACACTCTGTTCGCCGATATCAGTGTACAGCGTGCATTGCTTGCTGTAATATGACTTTCAGTTTCGCGGCCACAAATTCGGCCAAATAAAGAGTTCAGTGTTCGACACGCCGACCTGTTGCCTTCGTCAACTTCACGACCACGTGACAATATGCACCACATTAACCAACCGCGTGAGCAGAGTGACGTAGGCGCTAGATAGATAGATAGATAGATAGATAGATAGATAGATAGATAGATAGATAGATAGATAGATAGATAGATAGATAGATAGATAGATAGATAGATAGATAGATAGATAGATAGATAGATAGATAGATAGATAGATAGATAGATAGATAGATAGATAGATAGATAGATAGATAGATAGATAGATAGATAGATAGATAGATAGATAGATAGATAGATAGATAGATAGATAGATAGATAGATAGATAGATAGATAGATAGATAGATAGATAGATAGATAGATAGATAGATAGATAGATAGATAGATAGATAGATAGATAGATAGATAGATAGATAGATAGATAGATAGGCAGGCAGGCAGGCAGGCAGGCAGGTGGCGAGACCTCCCTGGCTTTAATATGAATATCGCACTTGCCCAGATTATACCAACAAGAGAAAGCATAAGACGTGGCCATACTTTTTATTATGGTTTTCAGAAGCGTTCCTGGACGTTTCATATCACCCGGACTGTGATTATTCGAAGAAGCTTTTTTTCCTTTGAAGTTTAATGCGGTCCACTCAAAATTAGGATCGGCAGCTCAGCAACAGTTCAAGACAGAATGCAAAAAACGAGAATGCAATGGAAAACATGAAAAAGCTGAAAAAGCCCAATACTTCCGACACTTGTAAAACTTTCTCGTGAATGTCAGTCTCACTCAGGTGCAACACATTAGGTAAGTTTTCTTTGCATATTGAGTTGTGAAAAGATGCCAGGCCCGTTTCAGATATTCTTTGCGTGAGTCGATCATAGGCCCCGGCGAGACGAAAGTTCTTTCGAACAGGAGTAGTTATGAACACCGTGTTAAGTGCTTCACGCGACCGCACGTACTTCTGACGCGGATTAAGTTCACATGCTTCTAACTCTACAAGAAAGCATGCGAAACCTACATTGCTGGCGCATTGAAAGCACTCATTGACGTCCTTAAAAAGCAGTCGAATTTTGTCCTTCTTATTTATAATAGCATCTTGCAGCTTTCTATATAATCTGCTTTTGCTGGTCAAAAATGTCCTTCCTAAAGCCTCTGCCAAAATACTACTACCACTTAAAATGCACGGACGAATTTCTGCGTTATCGAGGGCCGTTTCCAGCTCCTCTATCGTGTCCACCGGATTGGGCGCATGCTTCACACTCATACGTGACGTAATTTCGCTGCGAAAGTAAACAGAAAACGGCAAAATTCCCAGCACCCATACACTAAGGATTATCAGACGAACTAGCTTAAACATCCCAGGACTATGTCTGGAAATCAACGATGGAATGGGCGAGGAGGTTGCAAGAAAAGATGCGATCAAGAACATTCCAGAGTCCATCATTCCCTCGATTTCCACTCGGCCCAGACAAATGTAATCCGATATACTCAAGCCGAGTGTAGCGAAGAGCATGCAAAGAAGCACAAGGACAATGCCCAAATATGAAGAGTACAAGAGTTCCAGAGACGACACCTTAGCTCGATAGTGATCCCTTCTCACGTAAAATGTTTCGAACGAGTATGCTATTGGATGGGGATATAAAACATACTGCACAGACGTATCACTTGCCGCAACCAATGGCATCATGACGTCAGCTTCACCATTCACAAGTATAGAATATCCAACAAGCGCGTTTAGGCCAGTCTTGAATATCAACGTAACGTTTAGACTCTCCAAGGCTTCAAAAAGATACAAGAAGTGTCGCTTGTCGCAGTTGGAATAAGCGCCGGTAGCATCCATGAGGCTTTCAAGAGAACCGCAGAAAAACACCATGGTTTGTCCTCTTATTGCTGATATTAATGAAAGCGATTTACCACTGTCGTATTCCCCAAACTGCCGGTGCACTACAGTTGCTCCACTCAGAGAGAGACACAATTTCTCAGCATCCTGGTGCCCTTTCGTTAGAGGAGTTCGCGAGCAATTTAAATACTTTTCACCAATTTGAAACATGTCTCTTGGCTTCTCTATGGCATGGCTCGCTGGGAGTATGATCCAGTCAGTCATATATGCGTCATAATATATGTCCTTGAAATATCGAGCACAGGCGGCTTCGCCAAGGGGCGGACTTAACAGAAAAACCACTGTTCCGCACGTTAAGCGCCGTATTCCTTTCAATTAGGTTTGAAAACTTCTGGTTATTTACAGACCAAATAGTCCGTGCTTTCGGCAGAACTGCGAGCAGAGGGTGTCCCATATTACTCTGATTCGTTGTGCAAGCATGAAAGACGACTTCATCGTGTGAGTTTATCCAGTATTCCATGAATGTGGACGTCTGAAATAGTTTCGGAGGAAATTGCTGGCTCCGCATTTGTTCGAAACAACACAGTACGAGTAACCACAATTGTTTTCCTGTAGATTTGGCCATGTTTGTTCTCTGCGTTTAGAAATGTAAGGCCTAGATATGAGGAAACACTTGACTACTTCTATAGTGAATAAATGTGCATAAATATGTATACAAAATCGAATGTACTGTCACAGACCTGCCTTAACTTTTCTTATGCAATTGAGAGAAGTTAAAGTACTGTCGAATCTATATTAACAATGAGCTGTTCACGCAGCGTCTCTCACGAATTTCTAAGTTCCAAATATGCAAAAGATCTAGCCAATAGGAAACTGTTCTTTAGCTGCACAACAAAGAAATTTGAGACAACAACATAAACTTTGCAATTGTCCACTTCAACCACAACACACTCACCACAGGACAAAACCTTGCAAGTGCTTATGTGTCCAAAGTGCACTGCCCGAACGAGTGCCAACAGCAGTGCAACACCTCAGTGTAAATGGCGGCGCTCTGCGTAGCACTTCGGCTGTCCCAGGCGCTCCTCAGTGGTGCGTGTACAGGTCTTTTTTTAATTCCCATGCCGCGAAGCTAAAGTGGGATCTCGTGAGCCTTGTGTCAAAAATATAAAGAGACAGCCCCTTCCCCAACTTGTTGGAGATATTGTTAACGTAAAGCAGATACCCTCCTCGTGCAGCAAACAAAATGATCTCGTTGAAATCGTGCCATTTCTTTTGACACCTCGACGAGGAAATGGAATCAACGCGACGACAACAATGCCCCCTCTGCCCAACTGTTACGCCCAAGCGATAACACCATCGTTCGGCGGCACTACAGTTCACATGGGCTATTGGTGCCGCATTCAATTAGCGTTATGGTGTATCCTTGTCAATGTCTAGATGCCGTACGCTCACTAGATTGTGCGTGTTCGCCAGAAAGCTTTCAAAAAAATTAAGGCGGCTTCGCCCTAATGATGCCGAGCTTGAAGGAAGTGGAGAGCTGTGCAGCCTTAGTTGTGTCTCTTCGGTTTTCTTTTTCTTTCATCGTCGATTTCTTTCTTCTTCTCTTTTCCAGTTTATGGCGTGTTTCTTTCTCTTTATTTTATTATTTCTTTTTTTTCTTACTACTTTTCCATTTCTCTCTTTCGATTGCTCGCCTGATTCCTCTTTCAATTTTTACAAGTGGTTTGTGTTGCCGTGTTTCCCTAGCCGTGGTAGTAATCTCCGCACAAAATATCATCATCAATGCGCATAAAGAACAAGAGGAAAACTTTCCTTTGCGCGAGCGCACGCGCAATATGCTTCAGTTGTCCGCCGCGGTGTTGTAGCGGTTACGGTGCTCGGCTGCTGACCCGAAGGTCGCGGGTTCGATCCTGGTCGCGGCGGTTGCTTTCGATTGAGGCGAAATAGCAGAGACCCGTGTACTGTGCGATGTCAATGCACTTTATACAGCACCTGATGGTCAAAATTTCCGGAGCCCTCCACTACGGCGTCCCTCATAATCATGTCATGGTTTTGGGACGCAAAACTCCAGATAATATTATATTTTAATATGCTTGAGTTGGCTATGCTATATGTGGTTTTGCCGGCGTTAATATTATCATCAAGGTGCTCGAAGAACAAGAATAATACTTCTCTTTGGCGACAGCGCGCGCTCGGTATGCTACAGTAGGCTATGCTATATATGGTTCTGCCTGTGTTACGCCAAGCGACGATAACAGCACACGACAGCATACGACAGCCCGGCCTCCTAAAGTGCTCCGCACTTTATTACGTGTCTTCTAGATGTACCTGCGTGACGTCTCACATCACTAGTTACATGCAAAATCCCTACATGCAAAATGAACACTGCACTTGATGCACACTGGTGAATGCAGAGCATATGGCAGCAGCTGATAAGTACATTCAGTATCACCGGTGAAACATACCCGAAAAGAGGCAAAATTATAAGAAATGCCGCATCTGTATGCTGCTCCCCCCTTGCTGCTTTTAGAAGTTACGTAGGTCGAAGGCATTTATTGCAACAAGGATACTACATTTTTACAACAAAACGGGGCTCAAGACCCACTTGTTCTATGAAGTTAAAAAATGTTCACAACCCAAGTTCTTTTTAAAACCGCCCATTCAAAGTATTTTATCAGTTCTAAATTCCTTGACACCGAACACATACAACAACAAAACATACTCGTATAAGCAAGAAAGGGATTTAAAAATTGACTGCTTCTTGTAAGCTAGATGCTGCACTAATTCTGAGCTGAGTTTACATTAATATGGAAAGCACGAGGTGAATACCGGGAGTTTCAAGATACGTGTGCAATATCCTTAAAAAATCAGGAAAATGTGGTATTTGTCTTCACAATTGCTATACCTGTAACGACAGGCATCTTAAGACTGTAGAAGACATCATTTGGAACAATAATTAGGAAAACTTGATTAATTAACTTTTAAATTAGCGGAGCTAGGCGGTTATATCAAAGGGGAGAATTTAAGTCCTCTCCTCCATGCAAAGAAGCCATTGCAGCTTGGAGATTTCGAAAAAGCGGCCTCTATTAATAATTGCGAAGTAACTAAATTCGCACAAATACAGCAGCGAAACCGAAACTGAAACGCCGGACAGCGCAACTGCCATAATCGTCTGAGACGTCCACAATGAGTGAGCGTCGTTATGTGAACCGTCAACCGACTACGCTGTGTGTGTGTGTGGCTGCGTTTGCAATAATAGCACGCATGACGCACAGACGTTAACAAACGGACAACAACTGCACCTCTGTAATCGTTGTCTAAAACAGTGACGTCCGTCTAGTCGTCTGCTTGTTGCGCTCATCGGCGCTTCGGTTTCGGTTTCGCCGTTGAATTTGCCTGAATTTCATTACGCGACAATGATTAATAGAGGCCGCCTTTTCTATACATCAAAGCTGCGATGGGTTTTTCGCATAAGAATTTCAATTCTCTAATTTGACATAATCGGCAAACTCCACTAATTAAAAAGTTAATTTTAACTTTCTAAAGTGCTGGCCCAAATGATTTCTTCAACCTTCTTAAGATTCAAGCCGCTACAGAAAAAGCAATTGTGAAGAGGGCGAGCAAATACCAAATTTTCCTGATTTTTTAAGGTTACTGGACACATTTCTTGAAACACCTTGTATATTGTAAGTGTAAGGTAACAACTCTGATGCCCTCATTTAAAAAACGCCAGGCTTGCGCTGAAAGCGCAGCACAGTCATAGCGAAAGCTGGAAGAGCGGCCTTTTCTAGAACCAGTGGTAACTCTCTTGGGGCTGCTGATACAAGCACGCTTGCAAGGTACACGCTACGCCATAAATCATAATTTTTGTCAAGTTGGCAAGCACCCACTACGCCATTATTCGTCATTCTGCGGAGAAGCGAGGTACCCGCTACGCATTTGCAAGGCCATTATGTGCACTTTCTGGATTCCGTGTCTGATGACGATGATGAATTTTGGCTGAGTCCTTTGTAATGGCTTGGAAGCATTCAAGGCTCACTCGTTACGCAATTGTGTGACGTTACGTTGTGTGACGCCTGGTTACAGAATTTGCATTGTGTGACGCTTTGTTGTTAGTTTACTCTTCTACCACGCTATATTACACATGTTAACGCGGCTCCTTCCCGACATAACGCCTGTATAGGGTCTTTTTGCAACAGAGTTTCGAGCACTGGCATGGATACATAGGCAATAAAGAAAGAAAAGAAAAGGCATGGCTCCGTGGCAGAACACTGCGCGGTCACAGATGACCCAGGTTCTAACCCCGTTCCATCCTGGATAGTTTCTTTTTCTTACTTCGTTTTTTTTTTCTTATTTCGAGTGATAGCGGTTACGGACACCGGCGGCGGCAGCGGCGGCGGCGGCGGCAGACAACTGCGGCGCCAAAAGCGGCCCTTGTTGTGATCTCATACCAGCTTTCGCTGTAAAAAAGAAACTCGCACAGAACTTCGCGACACAGATACCCTTATCATACAGTGTACAATTGGAGAGTGATCAAATGTCGAAAATACATAAAGCAATTTCCGGCAGATCTCACGCATTGTGGGCACCGATTTCATGCGATGCAGTCACCCAGTAGCTGCTAATGCCGCACCTTCAACCAGGTCTTGCGAGGTCTATCGACAGTTTAAAAGCCAAGGTGTCCAAAACAGCCATAAAAAGTTCGGTGTGTACAATGCGAACAAAAAAAAATCACCGCGTCTCCCCAAAGGGAATGATGATGAGCGGGCGAAGCAGAGGGATCGTTCGGTGTTACCGTAAATCACCCGTGACATTGTCCACTCACGCATGCAAATGAGTCACAAAGCGGTGTACAGTTATATACAATGGTTATTGGTCATTAATGGTATGTCGTGTTGAGTTGTGGATTTCGTTTTGCCTTCATTATTACTGTTTTGTGGTCGTTGAAATGGAGAGCCCAATGTTCTTCGATCGGATCTAGCCTGAAGTTCGCAAAGACGAGGTCTAGGCACGTTCCCCTGGTGGTTGTTGGTTGTTTCCAGTTATACAAAATGCATCGTAGAGCGTATCGAGACATCATATACTGCACAAGCCGTTTTTGGCGTTTAGCCACCGCTTCCCGAGCTCTCGCCTCCGGGTACCAGCTTGTAGTCGGCGTTGCCGTTGAGCCGCCGCTTCCCGCGCCCTCAACTCCGTGTCCACTTGGCGTTTTGTCATTTTGCCGCCGCTTTCTGCACCTTACGTTCGTTTTCATCGATGGCACAAAGAGAATGTTCCATGGTCGTCATCGTCATTGGGTACCTAGCATGTGCTAACGCGCTTCTTCTTCATCGTCATCAGCGTCATCGTCATCGTCATGGCGTATAGTGGGTCCCTTGCATGTGTTGTGCATGTGCTGACGCGCTTATTCCTTCATCGTCATCAGCGTCATCGTCATCGTCATGGCGTATAGTGGGTACCTTGCATGTGCGGCTGGATACGTCGCAACGGCAGACAAGCCTCGACCCTAAGGTGCTTCGCCCCTAAAACTATCATCACGAACCGGTATGCTCTCTCTTAATTCTCTTTACATTGAAGATGTTTAAGCTATCGGCCTGTTGTGCTCCGTCGTGCGAACTTCCTCAGGTGGCTATGCGCCACAGGAATTGGGCAAGCTCTGCTACCGAGTACAGAAGGTGTGAGCGTTGATCGAAAACTATGCTCGGCGAAGTGGTGCACGTGGAACTCGTGAAAAAGAGATAGACAGAGAAAATAGAGAGCAAAGAAAGAAACTGAGAAAGAAAGAAAAACAGAAAGAGAGAGAAGAGACAGAGACAGTGATAGAAAGAAAAATAAAGAGAAAAAGGAAAAGCCGGCAGATCCCACGCACTGTGGGAATCGATGTAATGCGAAGCAGCCAGGAAGGAGCAAATCCTGCTTTACATAATTTGCATGTCATGTTTGACATGTTAGGACAGGTCATTTATGTTCGTCATACAGTCACGTCGCGCAATACCAATTTTGGTGTATATCAAGCTAGCGAACTGGACGCAAGCGCACCATAAGCGTGGCATGTAAATGGGGTTGTAGATGACACGCATGCCAAGATTTTCATGTTACCACCTGCCACTTATGTTCGTTATACAGTCATGTCACTCAATACCAAATTTGGTGTATATCAAGCTAACGAAACGGGCGCGAGCGCGCCATGAACGTGGCATGCAAGTCATGGCGCACACGACAAGTAATGATTTCCATATTACCACTTGTCACTTATGTTCGTCATACAGTCACGTCACTCAACCCCAAGTTTGGTGTATATCAAGCTAACGAAACGGCCGCGAGCTCGCCATGAGCGTGGAATGCAAGTCATGTCGCTCATGACATGTCATGATTTCCATATTACCACTTGTCGTTTATGTTCGTCATACAATCATGTCACTCAATACCAAATTTGGTGTATATCAAGCTAACGAAACGGCTGCGGGCGCGCCATGAGCGTGGAATGCAAGTCATGTCGCTCATGAGTCATGATTTCCATATTACCGCTTGTCATTTATGTTCGTCATACAGTCATGTTACTCAATACCAAGTTTGGTGGATATCAAGCTAACGAAACGGCCGCGAGCGCGCCATGAGCGTGGCATGCAAGTCATGTCGCACATGACAAGTCATTATTTGCATATTGCCACCTGTCATTTACGTTCGTCATACAGTCACGTCACTCAATCCCAAATTTGGTGTATATCAAGCTAACGAAACGGCCGCGAGCGCACCATGAGCGTGGCATGTAAATCATACTTTTCATGACAAGTCAGTCATGATTTTCATGATATGACCAGCCATTTACGTTTGTTCATAGAGTCATGTTATGGCATACCAAATTTGGTATAAATCCCATTAACGATACGGCCAGGGAGAGCACAAAGTCGTAGGCGGCTAGATAGATAGATAGCTAGATAGATAGATAGCTAGATAGATAGATAGATAGATACGCTCAAAGTCGCCGAAGTTCGCTAAGAAATGCTTCGCATTTAAAAAGCGCGAAGCTTGCACTAAGCTCCAGAAATCTGGCCGATTCTGAAGTCTAACAAAACAAGCAATAACCTAGAAACAACCTAACAACGATTAGCTAAAGCCCAGCAACGACCTAAAAGCAACCCATAAAACTACATAGCTAAGAGCTTAGCAGCTATAGCTCGAAGCAAACTAGCGTCACCTAGCTACAAGCCTAGCGACTACTTAGAAACGACCTCGTATATCATTTAGCTGAAACCTGGAAAACAACCTAGAAGTAACCCCTAAAACCTAGCGTTACATAACCAAAGCCTAGAAACAATCCAGAAGCAACCTAGAATCAACCTAGCATCACCAGGCTAAAGCCTGGCAACAATCTACAAGTGACCATGTTAGACTTCAGAATCGTCCAGATTCGGTGTTTCAAGCCTTGCGTGACTTAGCGCGAGCTTCGCTATATTTTTGTGAAATTTGAGTTTAAGCTTTGTATTTACCAGGCACGTAGACTACACTGGCGTCGAAACAGGTAGATTATTTTCTGAAGCAACGCTGGCGCTCACTTTACAGCACTGACGTCACTTTTATCGGAACGAATTGTAAGCAGCGTTCGTTAGCGTATTCCTGTGGGGTCGAGCAGCGCTAGGCCATAGCTTTTTGAGTCATACCCGCACTGGTGCAACCAGAATGAGGGGTTAGGGTCGTCGAACCGCCCCACACCCCCGAAAGTTTTCAGTTTCGAATGCGTGCAAAGAAATCTAGCAATCCACGAAGAAAGCAGACAGAGAGCCATTAATCGTTCCACCTTCTTACCTTTTTTTTTTACAGGCCTCGCCTCCATGCGCTTATTCTTTCGTTTAACGCGAAAGTGTTTTATGCCGGGATGCACCAACACGTTGATGACGTATTTCCGTCACGGAAATGGTTTAGAAAAATGCACGTGAACAGATACCAAAGAAAAAACAGGAAGAAAATTGCTTCCGTTGACGGCAGTCCAACCCACGACCTCTCGTTTCGCCACGATAGCTAGCGGGCATTTGACTCACTGCCCTAGCGTCGATTTTTTTTTATTTCCGGTTGTACATCACAAAAAACGGGAAACAAAACTGTCACAAAACACAACAAACATGCAAGCACACATCTACCCTCCATCACTACAATAACATTGCGATTTGAAATTCCTTCACAGTAAGCAGGGGTTCTATACTCTCCAGCCACGAAGGAACAGATTCTTTTGTTTTTTCTGCCTCTAAAAACTGGGCTATACTTTCTTGGAAGTACTGTCTTGCTGGTCTTCTATCTCTGTCACACCAACATCCAGCGATTCGTGAGCGCTATATCCTGTGCAAGGCAAACATCATAATTAGGTAAAATGGAGATCCGTCCTTACTCTCTATTGCTCTACCTATTTCATGAGGGTATAACGGAAATTATTTTTCTGATTGTCCACTAAACCATAAAAGACGTTTTACGAACGCGCCTTTTATCTCTCAAATGTTCCTCTCCGAGCGCTCTTCGGTTCCCAAGGTGGTGTCGCCGTCTGGAAGCGGTAGAGTAAAGTAATGCGTAGCCTCCGAGATTAGTGAGCTGAGATGTTCTGAATTTAACAGTACATGCTATCGTGTCATCGCATCAATAGTTGGCATGCCTCACGGCTAATTTATTCATCATTTCTATCCGTATTCGTTATAAAATACACGAGACAGAGCTACATCTCCATAGCCACAGAGCAACAGAGAAATCTAATTAAATAAACAAACAAACGTTGTCTAAAGCAACAATTTTATTGACGATATATAGACACAAGCAAAATACACTGCGGGCAACGCGTGCTTACAAATTGTTTTAGGTATAAGCTCTTGTGATGAGACAACAAACACGTAGCTAGGCGTGACACAGACCTAAAGAATAGACACACATGGAAAAAACCAACAAGTGCTTATATCCACCACACTGTGCAACAGGCTAATAGGAGTTAACGCTGTGAGTTGTACAATGTCTAATACGTCAGGCCGCAGGGTCACCCGAGATGTGCTACCATAAGCGGCCAAGCAAGCAACAGGTGACAAGGCGTTCAGCTCTTGCGAGTTCACGTTCCATAACTGCCGCATGAATAAGTGATACACACAAAACATAAAAAAACCACGACAAAATGGAGCCTCAAGAGAGCGCTTGAATTCCAACAGTTTGTTACATGACCGTTACGTTCGAATCCGATTCTTCTGCAAGCACCAAACCGAAACTCAGAATTCTCTTTCTTTTTAAAGCGATACATCATCTCTAGGGGTGTGCAAAGAGTCAATTTTAGAACCGAATCTAATACGAATCGAATAGGGATGACACCGAATCAAATACGAATACAATCGAACACTGCTCCAATAGTTTTCGAATAGTAAGACAACCACCGTGAATGTAGCCACACATTAGTATGCTAACAATTAGATGTGAAGCATCTTATGGCGAAGCTTAATCCGGTGGTGGTGGTGGTGGTGGTGGTGGTGGTGGTGGTGGTGGTGTGCCGCGTGCCCACCCTTACTGCGCATGCGCAAACAGTTAAAGAAAAAATAAAAAATAAAAAACCTCCTCTCCCCCTCTCTCTCCTCTAGGCATCCCTCCCCACGGCAACCACCCCCCTCACTGCGCATGCGCCTCCCTTCCCTCTCTCCCCTCTTACACTCCCCCCTCTCTCCATCCCTGCCCGCGGCGTCTAACTCCCCCCCTGCGCATGCGCGTCCCCCCCTCTCTCTCCTCTCCTACGCTCCCCCCTCTCTCCTCTACGCATCCCTGCCCACGGCGTTCACACTCCCACTGCGCATGCGTGTCACCCCCCTCTCTCTCCTCTCCTCCGCTTCCCCCTCTCTCGCCTCGCGACGCCGACGCAGGCAGCGTCTGCTAGCGAGTTTCTTGGTTGAAAAAACCGACTGCTCGCGCTGCCCAACCGTTCACTGGCCATCCCGTATATATGGCAATGGATCTTGACCTCCAAGGTGGTGCCGGTGGAAGATTTCTCCTGTGCGTTGTTGAACAATAAAAATTCGCAGCGTGCGCGTTAACTAAAAGCGGAGTGCGGGTCTCTGTGTCCAGTCGGAGTCTTCTGTCTCTCATTGCCCATTAGCAGCGATTGGCATGTTCCAGTAGGAAACACTTCTCCATCACTGCCCGCTTTGCGCCTCCCCAGTTTTCTCTCCTGCGCAACGCTGCGATGAGCGCCAGCGTCAACGCCGCCGCCAGTGTAAGCGTTAGCGCCCGCTGCTTCACATCTACACATGGTTCCCTTTAGCGGGAGATGGTGTAATTTTTTTAAAACAGCCCGAGAATTGTGAAAGTTTTATTTGAAACAAATATTCACAAGCTTTAACAAAGGACAAAAAATTACGACATTTATTTAAACTAAGACAAGCTTGTTTACAGCAACAAATAGAGCCCTCGAAATATTTTGTAACTGCAGGATGAAATACAGGAGTGACTGCAGTATTCAAGGTGGTACTTTTTTAACAGCTTTTGAATAAAATTGGCACAAGTATTAAGCAACCTTCATGAATTACCATTATTATGAATGTCGTGGTAGTGCATTGATGATATGACATGTCATGTAGTGGATTCATGACACCATCGCTTTGGTGACACTCGAGTTTTCAGCAAAAACGTCTTCCTCTTGTCATCAGTATAGCGTCGTTAGTCCCCTAGGTTCATGAGCTGTATTCATCTGGATAATTCGGTGATGTAAAGCAAGTTACCCCTGACTGTTTCAACGTTTCGTTCATTCAAGCATTTTTATTGTTGCTGATTATTAGAAAGATATTCGAAAAATATTCGAAAAATATCCGGTGTTTCGAATATGCACTATTCTATTCGCACACCGAATCGAACAGAACAATATTCGATTCGTTCTTCGAAATTTGTGAATATTCGCACACCCCTAGTAATTTCTTTTTCCCGACAAGGATACAGATGGCCAGCTCTGCACATGTGTCCCAATCAAGCTATTGCTTCAGGTCATTTCGCCCAGTAACAACGCAACTCTCAGAATTATAGTTGTAACTGCAAATTTGCATTGATCAGCCCGGAAAATGCCCAGATAACACTTGGTTTCTTGCGCCGTAGCTTTGTTCGCGTAATCTGTCTACAGGACACCTTGTTAGCATTAAAGCAATACATTTCAAATAACAGCCTTAACTTCTACACAGCACAATCTTCAAATACTGCATAGTGCTTCAGGGCAATAGGCCAATATTTTTTCCGGAGGGTATGGGAAGGAAGAATGAAAGGAACACAAAAGGGAGAAGGCAGGAAGGTTCACCGGACAGCAGTCCGGTTGGCTACCCTACGCTGGAGAAAAAGGGAAAGGGGGTAGAAAGATGAGAGAGACAGAGAGAGAGGAGCGCAAAACAATAAAAGAAAATAAATTATCAACAATTACGCTGACTGGCTATGTATCGGCTTGCGTGTGTTTGTGCATCTGCGTGCATATACAAACATACGTATAAACAATTTTCAGGTGAAGGCTGAAATCCCCCCCCCCCCCCAGATAACCCCCCATCCCCGCCTGGTAAAAGCCATGCTTTCTGATGACGTGAGCTTGCAAAGCTCCCCAAGTTTTCTGGCTGGGATAAGCACTTACCGCTGTCTTTGATTAGTGTGGGTCCAGGCAAAGCACGCCAAGACATATATTCACATTACTTGTGTATGAAGCCTAGCTCCTCACTCACGCCACACTGTTATGACAGTTATTTGAGTGAGTGCTAACGAATCCTGCACGTAAGAGTATCTCTTTGATTGAACCTGAATGTATGCTTCACTGACGTGCGAGACACAACCACTCATGGCACCGTAATATAGATGGGATGCATGCTGTCTCGGCCTTCAGTTCGTATATTTTACGTTGCAAGAAAATGCGTATGGCGGAGTGTACCATAGGATATAAAAACAATCGAGGAGTGGTGGTATGCCGCTTGACACAAAAATATTCGGACGGCTGACCAGTGGTCAATTTCCCCCTGTAACGTGAAGGCCTCTAACCCACAACCAAGTTCTGCCTCTTTCGGCCACACTGCTTCGGTGCGTATCATAAAAAACATGGCTGATCCCTCTGTCGTAGGAATCGGTATGACACGAAGGTGAAACGTGTCTTCACAATACTAGTTCAGCGTTTATTGCGCATTGTTTCGCCAGAAGGGTGAGGGAATGAATGCGATGGTGACTAATCAAATAATATTTGGGGTGTCACGTCCCATAACGAAATAGTGATTATGATAGACGCCGTAGGGGGAGGGCTCCGGAAATTTGGAGCACTTGGGATCCCTTAACGTGCATATAAATCTAAGTGCACAGCGATCGCGATCTAACAACTGCCACAGTTGTTACCTCCTCATGTGTGAGCTACACGCCTCTTTCACAAATGCGGCTGCTGCAGCGAGCAAAGTGCCCTTCGTGCTCTCTCTAACTTCCAACGGCGTTGAAAGCACAAGACCTACTACATACCGCTATCACTCGATAAAGCGCGATGTCCGAGCGAAGACGCCCTGGTGAGGCGCACGCGCATCGACCCACGCGGGGCGACGACCATTAAAGCGTGCCCAGGGCGCCCATGGCGCCACCTTGCTAGTCATAACAAAAACACGCTTAAGTCGCCGATCTCTGAGTACCGCCGACATTATATGGTGTATATAAATAGCTCGCTGTTAGTACTCCGAAGAACGTACGGTTCATGGCCGGGTCATACCGCGCCGCGCGCTGCGGACTGAGAGGTCGTAGGTTCCACTCCCGGTGACAGAACATTTCTTTTTAAGTTCTTTTTCTTGCCATTTGTTAGTGCATATTTGGAAACGTCCTATCCGCGACGGAAATACGTCAGCGCAGCCGTCGTGGACCCCAGCATCAATCACTTTCGTGCTAAAAAACGCAAGAAACACTGCCTATCAGTTCTGCCGAAGCTCCCTTTTCTTAAGACAAGACACGAGCACAGTACAATAGTTTTTGTTGAGTTTTTCCACACTGTTTTCCCCGCTGTATCTTAGCCTGCACGGCAACTCTTACCCAGCCTTTCCGTGTTGACGAAGGGTCCTTGGCATCTGGCGTAAAGCTTTTTGCCCGGCGGTTGCGTACATCGTTGGACCCCCACCTCGTCCCCTACATTGTAATGTGCTGCAGGTCGGTGCTCTTTCTGCACATCGTCACACTACGCCTTCTGGGCCTTTTGTGCGTTTCTAGCTCTCTTGTGTGCCTTAACCCGGATGACGCGGCAGGTGGTGAGTCAAGAAGTGGAACGTCCAAATTTTACGGGGTGCTCAAATTCATCACGGCAGTCAGTTTCGGAGGCTGCCAGTAGACAACTTAATAAGGTGAAGCTCTAATAGATACCTGACGCCGTGTTAATCACGTACGTAGCTAGCAGCTTGAAAGTGATCGTCTCAGTCAGCCTCATTTGGTTTTTGGTTCTTGCATTAAGGAAGCAGTTGAGTCGGTAGAGTCTGGTCAATGCCTCCTCAATTTTTTTCAATGCCAGTGCAAACGCTCGCTCCTCAAAGGGAGCTGTCGGTCCGCCTTAGTTCAGGGAGTGGTCGTGATGCGACGCTGCATGAAGGGTAGCGCTGTTCGCGTCACACATGCGTCCGAGCGCTTTCTCACGGAGATGCGATAAATGCGTTTCCCTCTCCAATATCATGCGTCTCTCACATTTTAGATGCGAAGCATCTTATGCTCGGGGCTATGTCCATCCCGCGTCTGTCCCGCGTCCCGCGTCCGGCCACCTTCACGAAGTAGGGAAGCACCCATTATGCGAACCAGAACACTGTAGTAATATGAAGGCCGTCAACCACTACCACAGTCATCAGAGTCATGGCTGAGAGCACGGAGAGGCTGCTTAGCAATGGCTAGGCAGGTGGTGTCTGTCGCCCAGGTTGACCCCATTCCTTGATCTTGCTTGCATGTGTTTGGAGGAGCCTTAGTCCGTCGCTCCTTCCCGCGTCCCACACCACCACAGCGCATGCGCGTCCCCTCCCCCCTCTCTCTCTCCTCTCCTACGCTCACCCCCCTTCTTCTCCTCTAGGAATGCTCTACCCTACGAAGCGGCCCCCCGCGTCCCACACCCCCCCAAAGCGCATGCGCGTCCCCTCCCCCGATCCTCTCCTACGCTCACCTCCTTTCACTACTCTATGGAATCATCTACTCTACGGAGTGGCGCCCGCGTCCTACATCCCCACAGCGCATACGCGTCCTCTCCCCCCTCTCTCCTCTAGGAATCGTCTACTCTACGGAGCGGCTCCCGCGTCCCACACCCCCCACAGCGCATGCACGTCCCCTCCCCCCTCTCTCTTCTCTTCTACGGTCCCCCCCCCCCCGTCCTCTCCTCTAGGAATCCTCTACGGAGCGGCGCGCACGACAGGTGGTGTGACAGCTGCATACTCCGCTGGGGGGCGCCACGGTGGTTCCGCGGTGTGAAAATGACGGAGCGCGCGTGCCTCATTCTCTCTCCTGTACAGCGCCGCGATGAGCGCCCGGACCGCTGCCGTGAAACGAGTGGCGACGTTCCTCCCACTCAAGCTAATTATCTCCCCGCTGCTTCGCATCCACACATGGTTCCGTTTAGCGGGAGATGAGGAAGTTTTGTTCCTTCGTGCTCCTTCTCTGTTGCTCAAAGCAATGCCACCGCCGCCTTACAGCGCTCTTAAAGTCAGCGCACGCAGCAGCGTCGCTTTGGCGCTTCCCCATTGGTTGCCCGCATAGCGCCACGAACGGAGACGGGCTATCTCAAAACACCGTGTCTCTTACAGAGTCAGCATGACCGCCAACGTAGTGAACACGGGGGACACAAGACGCCGCCACACGGATCTGTAAACAACTGACCAAAAAATTCCCCATCTCCCACTAGAGGGAATCATGTGTGGATGCGAAGCAGCGGGGAGATGGTTAGCTTGAGCGGGAGAAACGTCGCCGCTCTCGTTTCGCGGCGGCGGCCCGGGCGCACAGTGCGGCGCTGCAGAGGAGACAGATTGAGGCGCGCTCCGTCATTTTTATACCGCGGAAGGACTGTGGTGCCCCCCACCGGAGTATGCAGCTGTCGCACCACCTGTCGCGCGCCGCTCCGTAGAGGATTCCTAGAGGAGAGAACGGGGGGGAACCGCAGGAGAGGAGAGAGATAGGGGACGCGCATGCGCCGCTCCGTAGAGTAGACAAAGGGGGTGAGTGTAGGAGAGGAGACGCTCCGTAGAGTAGAGGATTTCTAGAGGAGAGAAAGGGGTGAGCTTAGGAGAGAGAGGGAGGGGACGCGCATGCGCTGTGGGAGCGTAGGACGCGGCACGCGGGCGCCGCTCCGTAGAGCAGAGTATTCCTAGATGAGAGAAAGGGGGGTGAGCGTAGGAGAGGAGAGAGCGAGGGGGAGGAGACGAGCATGCGCTGTGGTGGTGTGGGACGCGGGAAGGAGAGACGGACTAAGCCCTCCCCAAACACACGCAAGCAACATCAAGGAATGGAGTCAACCTGGGCGACAAACACCACCTGCCTAGCCATTGCTACGTATCCTCTCTGTGCTCTCGGCCATGACTCTGGTGACTGTAGTGGTGGTTGACGGCCTTTTATTGTACTACAGTGTTCTGGTTCGCATAGTGGGTGCTTCCCTACTTCATGAAAGTGGCCGGACGCAGGACGCGGGACGCGGGACGGACGCGGGAGGGACGGACATAGCCCCGAGCATAAGATGCTTCGCATCTAAAAATTACTTCATCTGATTTCTGTCGTGGGGCACCACATAAAGGGTTGCTCTCCCCCGTGAACGCAAAGCACACGCGAAGGCTCGGCGATGGGCGAGAGTAGGAAAGGTCTAGAGGAGAGGATGGTGAATGACTGGAAAGCGCCCATCTGGCTGGCATTGATAAAATAGCAAAGGCGATGGTCTGGTTGTACCTTTCCGCCAAGCCATTCAATTGAGATTGGTATGCTGAAATGAAAGTGTTTCACAGCAGCATTTCGGAAGTACGATCGGAGTTCACGACTGCAGTAAGTAGTTGCTTTGTCTGAGGTGATATTCTTAGGTAGACCGTGATTCCATTCAAAACGGTCCTGTAGAAATTTCATAACAGAACTGGCTGCGAGAGAAGGAACCTAAGTAACTTTCACAAACATCGACAACAGGTCCGCTGCGGCTACAACGTACCGGTTCGTTGCTGCTGTAGTTGGTGATAGACCAGCTAGATCAATCCCGACTGTGCTAAAAATAGTGTGAGGGAGAGGGGTAGGTCTCAGTAGCCCAGGCTGGCGTTCCAGGCAACGCCTATGCTTAAGCCGCATCTTGCAGCCTTGTGACGTACGATCGAACGCTTCTCTCCATTCTCAGTCACCAGAAAGGTTCCTGGAATTTCCGAAGAGTAGCTCGCCGGCCTGTGTCCGCCTTCCGGAGCATCCTACATGGCGTGAAGGTGTTCAGAACGCATGGTCGATGAAATAAGAGGTGGTCTTCCTCTTGCATGTTGGTTCAATAACGTCCGTACAATGTTCTTCCACGAAGGACACACTTGAATTACCCTGCGTGTCCTCGAGGGACGTTATTATTCCTCCCGTTGAGATATCGAAACATCCTGTCCCGAGAACAAATTCAGCCTTTTTTGGATTGGGGTGAGCTTGCCTCACATGGGCTCCGCGACAGCGCATTGGCAACCTGGGTTAGTTCCCCTGCTCGATGCCTCGCATTGCGAGTGTGGTGATGTCGGTTGATCCAGCGGGCGAACTTGTGTTTGAGGTGTTGGTTGGCAAACATCCACGGAATCGGGGCGTTGTCCGGCACCACCATAAACTTGCGGCTGAACAAGTGGAACGAGAACTTGTCGTCTGAACTCCATACAATACCAAGCACTCTAAGTTCGTCGAGTGGTAATGGCACTCCATGTCTGATAAGCTGCGAATGGCCAAAGCTACGACAAGCTAAACATCTTCACGACCGAGCTGTACGAGGACCACTCCTAGACCGACCTGGCTTGCTTGCGTCAGTGTGGGCTTCGGTGTTCCACTTATCCTGGAAATGCCTCAAAACGGCACTGAGTCTGCCAATGCCTCAGGGTTTCAAAGGCGGCATCTAGTGACGGGCACCAAGAAAGAGTGGACGCTTGTTTAATCATATTCGTGAGTGGAGCTACTGTCGATGCAAAGTTGGGAACAAATTTGCGCATGTAGGACGCGACACATCTAAATACTTGCAGCTCTTACAAACATGTTAGAGTGGCAATATCTGCTACTGCTGCAACTCTTTCAGGTAAAGGTTGAGCACCGTCTACAGAAATGGTCGGTTCCCTTAATGAGATCGTGGCCGAAAGAAATAGGCATTTTTCTTGGTTCTATCGGGATCAGGCATCGAGTAGTCTTCGAATGTGGCGAGGACCACAATCATGGCGCGATGAAATGTATTTGGTGTTGTTCACAAACCGAAAGGCATGCGGTCTAATTCGTGGACACCTTTAGGTGTCCGGAACCCCTGTTTTGCACTTGTCTTCTTCAACGATGTTAATTTGCCAATACCCCACACCAAGATCACGTGATGAAAATATCTAGTGTCGTGCAGTCTCGACTGCTTCGCCGATGCGGGGAAGTAAGTATGAATCGGGAATGGTGTGTTTGTATAACTCCTGATAATCGACACAAAACCTGAGGCTCCCATTATTTTTCCCAACAGTGACCGTGGGTGTGGCCCAGGGACCAGAATATGGGCTAATTACGTTAGCGGCCAGCATTTCCTGCACTTGTTTTGCAGTAACTGCCCGTTCGCGGTCGCCGTAACGTCGCAGTCGTATAAAAATTGGCGCATTGGCATCTGTGGGTATGCGATGTTCAAGTACAGTGATGGTGATGCACCTCAATGGCGATGCAGCGATGTCATAGAGAGAGAACATCAGCCTTGCATGCATCAGGCCCGTGGTTAGAATCACGGTGCCGGCGGACAATTTCCCACACGATAAAAAAATAACCCTAGTGGTGGAACTCCAAGCAACAACCTAGGCCTGGGTTCCACATCAACAGGCACGATCAGCGGTCCGAAACAACGGTCCTCGTCTTTGTAGTTCGCTGGCACTGCTGTCTGCGCCCTATCCATTCTACAATATATATATATATATATATATATATATATATATATATATATATATATATATATATATATATATATATATATATGCATTTTTCAACCCAACAGCCACTTTTACGTGTCCTTTAAACCCGCGGGATAGTGGTTTCACAAAAAGAAACAATACATAAGGCACATACAAACCAGGCGAAAACCCGGCGCGCACATCGGTACGGGTCAAAACACAAGTGGTATTGTGAAATGTACAGTCCTCGATATTTCCTGAGTCCGTCCACCTTCTCAAGAGATGAATCTCCATATTGTTGCAAGTCACAAATGAGCCACATGCCACCTCGATAGTTAAGGAGGTACACAGAAACTTGCTATGTAGATAGATGGCCACTACACATACATCACATAGCATGGCACGTGCCTAGTTAGTTTTGCTATCGTGCGCTGCCCCAGGTGCGGAACCCACAAGAAACGATCTTAACAATTACAGTGCGTCTAATAGCTCACAGAACGCCAGAACACATCCAATCGACACATACATATTAACGTCGCTGTCCACGTCCTGATGTGAGAATTGGTGCAGTTGACCAGTTGTATTCGTTACATTATACTTCGTCCTGCATTTTACTATTTAGATCCTTCAGGTATTTGTTTACACTCTCTAATAACGCCGACGATGCCAACGCCCGATTTTCAGCAATGAGGGCTCCTTAACACTCTCGCGTTTAAAATTTCCGCTTTCTGTTCTCGCCTTCCCTGGGTTGATAGAGATTCTCAATCACCAGTGGCACACACCCGTATACAATGGTCCGCTGTTTACGATATGTGCCCCACACGACTGGAAGAAAAGATTTCCGGCTCGTAACGCCAGTCATGTCACGGCCTGTCATTCATGCTCGTCTAACACTTGTGCCCTCCAACGATAATTTTGAAATGCACCAAAATAGGCACCGAGTAAGCACAGAGACGTAGACGGTGGATGGATGGATGGATGGATGGATGGATGGATGGATGGATGGATGGATGGATGGATGGATGGATGGATGGATGGATGGATGGATGGATGGATGGATGGATCGATGGATCGATGGATGGATGGATGGATGGATGGATGGATGGATGGATGGATGGATGGATGGATGGATGGATGGACGGACGGACGGACGGACGGACGGACGGACGGACGGATGGATGGATACCTCCGTGGAATTAACATAAATTTCGCACTTCCTCATATTATACCTACAAGAGAAAGTATAGGACGTGGTCATACTTTCTATTATGGTTCTCAGAAGCGTTTCCGGACGTCTCATATGACCCAAAGTGTGATGATTCAAAGAAGCTTTTTCTTGTGTAGTTTAATGAGGCCATCTCAAAGTTACCAATGGCAACCGAGCAACAGTTCAAGACAGAATGCAAACAACGAGAATGCAATGGAAAACAAGAAAAAGCGGAAAAAGTCCAATACTTCAGACACTTGTAAAACTTCCTCGTTAATTTCATTTTCACTCTGATGCAACACATCATGTAAGTTTTCTTTGCATATTGAGTTATGAAGAGATGCCAGGCCCGTTTCAGATATCCTTTCTGTGAGTCGATCATAGGCCCCGGCGAGACGAAAGTTCTTTCGAACAGGAGTAGTTATGAACACCGTGTTAAGTACTTCACGCGACCGCACGTACTTCTGATGCGGATTAAGTTCACATGCTTCTAACTCTACAAGAAAACATGCGAAACCTACATTGCTGGCGCATTGAAAGCACTCATTGACGTTCTCAAAATCCAGGTCAATGTTCTTCTTTATAATAGCATCTTGCAGCTTCTTATATAATCTGCTCTGGCTGGTAAAAAACCTCCTGCCATAAGCGTCGTCCAAAATACTACTACGACGTAACACGCACGGACGAATTTCTGCGTTATCGAGGGCCGTTTCCAGCTCCTCTATCGTGTCCACCGGATTGGGCGCATGCTTCACACTCATACGTGACGTAATTTCGCTGCGAAAGTAAACAGAAAACGGCAAAATTGCCAGCGCCCATACACTAAGGATTATCAGACGCACTAGCGTAAACATCCCAGGACGATGTCTAGAAATCAACGAAGGAATGGGCGAGGAGGTTGCAAGAAAAGATGCGATCAAGAACATTCCAGAGTCCATCAATGCCTCGATTTGCACTCGGCCCAGACAAATGTAATCCGATATACTCAAGCCGAGCGTAGCGAAGAGCATGCAAAGAAGCACAAGGACAATGCCCAAATATGAAGAGTAGAAGAGTTCCAGAGACGACACCTTAGCTCGAGAGTGATCCTTTCTCACGTAAAATGTTTCGAACGAGTAAAGCTATTGGACGCGGATATAAGACATACTGCATAGAATGATCACTTGCTGCAACCTGCGGCATCATGATGTCAGCTTCACCTTCCATAAATTTAAAATATCCGAAAAGCGGGTGTGTTCCCATCTTGAATTTTAACGTAACATTTAGACTATTCAAGACTTCAAAAAGATACAAGAAGTGTCGCTTGTCGCATTTGGAATAAGCACCGGTAGAATCCATGAGGCTTTCAGGAGAAACGCAGAAAAAGAGCATGGTTTGTCCTCTTATTGCTGATATTAATGAAAGTGCTTTACCACTGTCGTATTCCCCAAACTGTCGGTGCACTACAGTTGCTCCACCCAGTGAAAGACAGAATTTCCCAGCATGCCGGTGTTGTTTCGTAAGAGGAGTTCGCGAGCAATTTAGATACTCTTTAGCCATTTGAAACATGTCTCTTGGCTTCCCTATGACATGGCTCGCTGGAAGAATGATCCAGTCTGTCATATATGTGTAATACTTAGGTATGTCTTCCAAAGATCGAGCGCAGACGCCTTCGCCATTAGGCGGACTTAGCAGAAAAACAACTGTTCGGACATTAAGAGCCGTATTCCTTTCAATTAGGTTTGAAAATTTCTGGTTTTTTACAGACCAAATAGTCCGTGCTTTCGGCAGAACTGCCAGCAGAGGGTGTCCTTTATTACACTGATTCGTCGTGCAAGCATGAAAGACGACTTCATCGTGTGAGTTTATCCAGTATTCCACGAATGTGGACGTCTGAAATGGTTTCGCAGGAAATTGCTGGCTCCGAATTTGTTCAAAACAACACAGTACGAGTAACCAGAATTGTTTTCCTCTAGATTTAACCATGTTTGTTCCCTGCGTATAGAAATGTAAGGCCTAGATATGAGGAAACACTTGACTACCTCAATACTGACAAAATGTGTATAAATATGTATACAAAATCGAACGTACTGTCACAGACCTGTCTTAACTTTTCTTATGCAATTGAGAGAAGTTAAAGTACTATCGAATCCATATAACCAAGGAGCTGTTCACGCACCGTCTCTCACGATTTGATAAGTTCCAAAATATGCAAATGATCTAGCCAATAGGAAACTGTTCTTTAGCTGCACAACAAAGACAGATGAGACAACATAAATTTTGCAATTGTCCACTTGAACCACAACACACTCACCGCTGGACAAAACCTTGCAAGTACTTATGTGTCCAAAGTGGACTGCTCGAACGAGTGCCCACAGCAGAGCAACACCTCCGTGTTAATGGCGGCGCTCTGCGTAGCACTGCGGCTGTCCCAGGCGCTCTACGGTGGTGCGCGTACAGGTATTTTTTAATTACCATGCCGCGAAGCTAAAGTGGCATTTCGTCAGCCTTGTGTCCAAAATATAAAGAGGCGGCCCCTTCCCAACTTTCTGGAGATATTATTGTTAACGTAAAGCAGATACCCTCCTCATGCGGCAAACAAAATGATCTCGTAGAAATCGTGTCATTTCTTTTGACACCTCGACGAGGAAATGAAATCAATGGGGCGACAACAATGCCCCCCTCTGCCCAACTGTTACGCCCAAGCGATAACACCATCGTTTTGCCGCATTCGTTTTGCCGCATTCGTGTCGCAGTCAATTAACGTTATTGTGTTTCCTTGTCGATATCTAGATGCCGTACGCTCACTGGATTGTGCGTGTTCGCCAGAAAGCTTTCAAAAAAATTAAGGCGGCTTCGCCCTAATGATGCCAAGCTTGAAGAAAGTGCAGAGCTGTCCAGCCTTAGTTGTTTCTCTCTTCGGTTTTCTCTTTCTTGCCTCGTCGCCTTTTTTTCTTGTTCGGTTTTCCAGTTTATTGCATGTTTCTTTCTCTTCATTTTATTATTTCTATTGATCTTCCTATTTATCCCTTTTTTTCTCTCTCTTTTGATTTCTCGCTTGATTCCTCTTTCAATTTTTATACGTGGTTTGTGTTGCCATGTTTCCCTAGCCATGGTAGTAATCTTCGCACATAATATCATCATCACGGCGCTTAAAGAACAAGAGGAAGACTTTCCATTGCGCGAGCGCGCGCTCAATATGGTTCAGCTGTCTGCCGCGGTGGTGTAGGCGAAATGGCTGAGGCCCGTGTGTTGTGCGACGTCAATGCACGTTAATCAACACCAGATAGTCAAAATTTTTCGGAGCCCTGCGCTGCGGCGTCCCTCATAATCATATCGTGGTTTTAGGACGCAAAACTCCAGATATTGTTATATTTTAGTACGCTTCAGTTAGCTATGTTATATGTGGTTTTGCCTGCGTTAATATCATCATCAAGGCGCTCGAAGAACAAGAAGACGAATAAAGAATACTTTTAGACGTTACGTAGGTCGAAGGCATTTATCGCAACAAGGATACTACATTTTCTCGAGAAAACGGGGCTCAGGACCCACTTGTTCTCTGAAGTTAAATATGTTCGTGAGCCAAGTTCTTTTTAAAACTACCCATTCAAATTACTTTATCAGTTCTAAATTCCATGACCCCGAACACATCCAACAAGAAAACATGTATGCAAGAAATGAGTTTAAAAAATGGCTGCTTCTTGTATGCTAGATGCTGCACTAATTGTGATCAGAAATAACGTTAGTATGGAAAGCACGAGGTGTATATATCGATAAGTGCACGGTAACAACCTTCATGCACTCATTTAAAATACGCCAGGCCTGCGCGGTCACAGCGAAAGTCAGAGCGAAAGCTGGAAGAGTGGCATTTCTAGAACCCGTGGCAACTCTCTTGGGGCTTCTATACAAGTACGCTTGCAAGGTGCACCCTACGTCATCAATCATAATTTTTGTCAAGTTGGAAAGCACCCACTACGCCATTATTCGTCATTCTGTGGAGAAGTGAGGTACCCGATACGCACTTGCAAGGCATTATGTGCATTTTGTTGATGCGGCGGCTGATGAAGATGACGACTTTTGGCTGAGCCCTTTGTAACGATTTGGAAGCATTGAACGACCCCTCCGTTACGCAATTCGTATTGCTTGACGCCTGGTAACAAAATTTGCATTGTGCGACGCCTAGATTTTATTTTACTCTTCTGCCACGCTATATTGCACATGTCAACGCGGTTCCTTCCCGACATAACTCCTACATAGGGTCTTTTTGCAACGAAGTTTCCAGGACCGCCATACGACAATACACATTCAGGTATAATAGAGGTAAATTAATCAGTACGTCAGGGGCATCCGCTTTTGCCTTTACGTTTTGCAGTATAGTTGAAACCACATTGTTAACGTGTACTGCTTAATTCTGGTATTAAAGGATATAGATATGAAGCCGAAGAAATTAAAGTTGTAGGCTACGCAGGGCACATTGCCTTCATTTTTGTGGATAAACCGAGTGTTCAGGAGGCAGTAAACACTACTATGCGTTTTTGTGAAAATTCTCTCTCTCTTTCTCCATCTTTAAAACTCCCCCCACCCCTTTCCCCACTGTAGGGTAGCATACCGGTCCTACTAGACTGCTTAACATCCCTGCCTTTCCTTTCCCTCCTCTTCTTTCCTTCTTTCCTTCTGGAGCTAGTATAAATTTTGATAAAAGCAGAGGATTCTGGCTGGGCATGTGGGGGCTCTAACTCCCTGGGTGTTTGCAAATATTCATTGGAATGGCACTCCCGATGTGTTATTTAGGTGTGCCTCTTGATAACCACCGTAATAGTGGTCCTCACTGGACGTCCACCATAACGCTATCCGTCGAAAGGTGTTAACTTGGCAAGAACGTGACCTTTCTGTTGTTTTTTTTTTTCGAGAGCTATAGCATGTAACATCTTTCTTGTATCAAAGCCTTTCTACATTCTACAAGTCTTGCACTATTCTCGCGTACGTATTGTAACGCGGCATTGAAAGAGCGTGAAAGAAGAAGGAAGAGGAAGAACTGGCGCCAGGGATCGCTCATCGGCGGCTTCCGACCGTCCCTTCTGTTTTATTTCTCCAACACTTACCCGTTCGTTGCAAATAAACTCATCACATCCGTAACAGCTTTGCTGGAGGTGCTGGGTAGTCCGACACCCTGGAAAACCCAGTCGCAGAAGACCTTCGAAGAAGCAGACGTCTACCGGTCTACCCCCTGAAAACACCTACATGACCGACGCCGAAGCAGGCATGGCGACGGACAATGCCGCTGCATCAACCAGTGCCACGGCCTTGGATCAAGGTGGCCGAAGACCAAGACAACCTAACTGCTGGGCGCCTGAACCACCCATCTTCTCCGGTAAACCAGACGAAGACGGATAATTTGTTGAATGATTGGTATTCAGGCATTTCGCAGGATATTTGCCTTCTTTATTTGGAGTTCATCGTAGGAAGCCGTGCGAAGAGAAGAGACAACCTTTTTCTCCCGCTTAAAAAGGGTGGGCTTAGTCTTGTGCATTTGTTTGTAAGACAACTGGTGATGCGGTTTTTTTACCTTAGCGATGTCTGTCACCCGTTTCTTATGGCTGTTATCTGGAACCGTCTTGCTTACCATCTCCCCTTTTCTTTTCGACACAACAAAAGTTGCTGAAAAATCGCAATTATGGGCTTTCTTAGAAGAAATTGTCGACACTATCCAGTTTTTGAAAGCCAGATTCACTTTACAATACTTATGCAGTGTGGACAGAACGACACTAACCGCTGTACTTGCCAGCACCTTTTTCCCGGAACCTGTTTACCGACAGCAATATTTATCTCATTCTGGTCATGATGTGTTCTTCCGTGTACGTAACATGTGTATATCGCCAGCAGCGAAAACGTTTTTCTTTAAGCTGCACACCTCCACTTTACCTGTAAAGACATATGGCTTCATGAAAAGGGGATATACGTGCCCTGGTCTGTAAATTGCAGGCTATGCAACGTACCTAAAACAATGCATTTCATTTCTGGGATATTCTTAAGTGAACCATCAGAAAAGAATTTCCAGTTACAGCTCTCGGTGTTCTAGGTTCCTACCGTTCAAAAAGAACGTCAACAATAATTGCGCCATACGATTTAATCATTTTGTTGAGTCTTTATTCATTATGGAGGAGTCGCATTAATGACAGACATGCTGAGGACCTCGCGCGACAAAGGTCCGTTTTTCTAGAAGAAGCAGCCAATGTGCGTAGTGTTGTTGAGACTTTTCACCCTGTTCCGGAGTGGCTTGGACTTCTGGACGCTTTTGTTTGTTTACTGGACTTTTGAAGATTCGTTGGACTGTGTGAAATTCCGTGTTTTCTGCATGTGTGCCTGTGAGCGTAACTGTGAAACGATGAATTGTATTTCAATATATGGCAAGATTTGACAGCATTATTTCCATGCAATAAAGAAAGAAAGAAGCACCGTATGGCTCCGTGGTAGAATACTGTGCTGCCACGGAGAGGACACAGGTTTGAACCCCATTCCATCCTGGATATTTTTTTTCTTATTTCGTTTTTTTTTTTTCTTATTTCGAGTGATAGCAGCTACGAACACCGGCCGGTTGCAGTGGCGGCGGCAGTGGCGGCGGACAAGTGCGGTGCCAAAAGCGGCCTTTGTTATGATCTCATAACAGCTTTCGCGGTAAAAAAGAAACTTCGTACAGATCTTCGCGACACAAATACCCTTATCATACAGCGTACAATTGGAGAGTGATCAAATGTCGAAAAAGCAAGGAAATTTCCGCCACATCTCACGCATTGTGGGCACCGATATCATGCGATGCAGTCACCGAGTAGCTGCTTATGCCGCACCTTCAACCAGGTCTTGTGTGGAGTCTCGACAGTATAAAAAAAAAACATGGCTGATCCCTCCGTCATAGGAATCGGTATAACACGAAAGTGAAAAGTGTCTTCAAAGAAGTAGTGCTTATTGTGTAGTGATAATGAGAGTTCGTACAACGTCTATTGCTGTTTTACACCTATAGCACCGTTTGACGTGGATGCGCCCACGTCGACGCCTAGTGGCACATCCCCATCGCGACGACTAACGCCCATGATCATGATTTAACCGCTGTAATAGTTAAACTTTTGAACCTATACCTGGACACAGCGTATCACGAATCGCGCGCAAAGATGACATCAACAAGCACGTAATAAACACTGGTACTGTGCACTTCTTCAAAGCGTCGTCACTAAAGGAGAGAAACGGCACGGCGTGCACTCCTGAGGGATGCGATAACCTACGCCTGTGCTCCTGCATACACTACCGCACTGCGCTTCATCAACACGGGAGGCAGAGCTTCAGCCGCGAACGCGCGCAGGCGTTCGGCGTCCCGCTGGCCTCCGTCTCGCTCCACCAAGGCACCACATGCGTCCGTCGACATCATTGCCTTTCTGCACCGCTTACTGCGGCAGTTTAATTGGTCGGTGCTATCGCACGTGAAGTAGTTGGCTGCGAAACACCGTTGGTGCATGTGGAAGCGCACTACTCCGACAACGAGCCGTCATACGATAACACGAAGCAAAAGGCTAGAGTGACACATAACTGCGTCTAGGGCGACTCCCCGATGCTGGCGCGGGCAGCGTTTGTTGCTGTTATCAAGACGCTTTCACCATGACCTCCGAGATTCGGAGATTGCGCGCCGGCACGCAATCTCGGACGCCATGATATAACTGCGTCGTCGACGAATCATTCTCTATCGGTGCTTAATGCCGTGCCGCATTACTTCTCTTCATCGCTCACAGACGGCGGCACCGCCCGCCGCCGCCAACAGAGAGCACCGAGCGAGAGAGATTGCGTGGGAGATATAAAGCGCGTTAGTAACATGTTCACCGTCTGCTTCTTTAGCTCAGTCGGTAGAGCGTCGGGCGTTTACCGTCGCGGGCGAAAGGAGTCAAAGGTTCGATTCCCGGCGGGGGGAACATTTCCGTAATTAGTTTTCTTTCTCATTTAGTAGCGTTAATTATATCAACGTCATATCCGTAACGGATATGCTTGGTGGACCCCGGCATAAAACACTTTCGTGTTAAAACCAAGCTGTTTAAACCGGCCGTAGAAAGTTTGGTGTGTACAATGTGAACACAAAACCATCATCATCACGAACCGGTATCCTCTCTCTCGATTCTCTTTACATGGGCAGATGTTTCAGCGAATCGGCAAGTTGTGCTCCATCGTACGAACCTCGTCAAGTTCCTATGCGCCACAGGAATTGGGCAAGCTCCACTAATGTGTACAGAAGCTGCGAGCGTTGATCGAAAACTATTTTCGGCGAAGGGGAGCACGTGAAACAAGTGAGAGAGACAGACAGACAAAAATAGAGAGAAAGGAAGAAAGAAGAACAGGAAGAGAGAGAAAAGACAGCGACAGTGATAGAAAGAGAAAGAGAAAAAATTACGGAGCTTGCACTAAGCCTCGGAAGGCTTCAAACAGCGAAGCTGAGTGATTCTGAAGTCTAATAAAACAACCAATAACCTAGAAACAACCTAACAACAACTACCCTAAAGCCCAGCAACGACCTTCAAGCAACATGCGAAACAACATAGCTAAGAGCCTAGGAGCTACCTAGAAGCGACCTAGCGTCACCAAGCTAAAAGCCTAGCGACTACCTAGAACTGATTTCGAATGTTTAGCTAAACCCTGGCAACAACCTAGTAGTAACCTCTGAAACAACCTAGCATCATCTAACTAAAGCCTCAAAACAACCTAGAAATAAGCTACAAGCAACCTAGTATTACCTAGCTAAACCAAAACAACCTACAAGCAACCAGGTTAGACTTCAGAATCGTGCAGCTTCGCTGTTTCAAGCCTTGCGCTCTTAGTGCAAGGTTCCCTATCTTTTTATGAAGTTTGAGTAGTAAGCTTCTCCTGTATTTACCAGGCACGTCGACTACATTGTCATCGACGCGGTAGATAATTTTATGACGCCACGCCGGCGCTCACGTTACAGCGCTGACGTCACTTTTATCGGAGCGAATTGTAAGCAGTGTTCGTTAGCGCATTCCTATGGGGTCGAGAAACGCTAGGCCACAGCTTTTTGTGTCATACCAGCACTGGTGGAGCCAGAATGGGGCTGTCGGCGCGTCGGACCGCCCCCACCCCCCGAGAGTTTTCGATTTTGATTGCGTGAAAATAAATCTAGACACCCGCGAAGAAAGCAGACCGGCAGCCATTAATCGTTCCAACTTCTTTCCTTTTTTTGCACAGGCCTCGCCTCCACACGTTTATTCTTTCTTTTAGCACGAAAGTGTTTCATGCCGGGACGCACCAAGGCGTTGATGACGTATACTTCCGTCACGGAAGTAGCTTAGCAAAATGCACGTGAACCGATGACGAAAAAAAAGAGGAATAAAATTCACTTCCGTTGACGGGAGTCGAACCCACGACCTCTCGCTTCACCACGATAGCTATCGGGCGCTTAACCCACTGCCCTAGCGTCGATTTTTTTTTATTTCTGGTTGTACATCACAAAAAACGGGGACAACAGAATTCGCGCTGTTGTTGCGGCAGTCCCATTTGGCGCGTTGCCAAAAGTAGAAGTGTAAATTTGTCAACGCCTGAATACACCGCGAGTTGGCAGTTTTAGCCGAAGCATCAGTGATAGCATCCATCTATATTTAAAAGATGGCTGTAGCTTAGATCGGCTAGGCCCGGTTATGCAAGCGAAAGCTTGTTTCCTTAAACCCGACGACAACTTTCTGTGACAGCACAGCCAAGGCTACAGAATCGAAGCCCACACTTTTAACACGAAAGTGTTTTATGCCTGGGCCCACCAAGTCTACAGCGTCGTATTTCCGTCAGGGAAGTGACGTCGAGAAAATGCGCTTGTCCAGACGTCCAAGAAAAAAAGTCACAGTTTCGCCGCAAATGTGAGGCAAAAAATGCGATGACAAGAAAGTGGAATGTCACACGAAGCACGGCAAGCAGCTCGATAATTTCAGCGCACCGCTGAAGCACAAACGACGATCCAAAAGAACGAATAGGTATACACAGGACAGGCGTGAACTAACCACTCTCGCAGTTGTTTCGACTTTGTGTTTGAGCAACGTGCTGAATCATCGCATATGTTGCGTCGCCCTGGCACCCTGGTACCCTTACGCAAGTCATAGTTACGCCCTTGTGGCGACACTGTGACTCTCAATTCATTGACCCATTGCTATAATTGTCGGCGTTTATTGTGGTTGTACCTGCCTTTTCACAGCAAAGCTGTTGTAGCGCGCGGTAGTTTGTGTGGTGTCACCAGAAAAACGTCATCACAAACTCGTAGGCGCTCTCTTCGTCGTCTTCATCATCGTCGTCGTCGTGTTCATCTTCTGCTTCGCTCCCAAATCACAAGCGCCGATTTCTCCAGCGCGCCATGCAGTAACTCTGATGGGCCAGACGACGTGTGCAGAGAGAGAGAAAGAAATGCACAAAGAGCGGTTGAGAGAGAAAGACATAGAATGCGACACCAAGATAGAAAAAAAGCAAAATTCTAGGCGAAACCATTTCTTCGCAGAGCGAGATTTCAACCCGCTTACGCACCATTCGAAGGCGAGCGGCTAGCAGAGGACAGCATAGCCTTGTATAGTAAAGTATAGCAAAACCTTGGGAAAGGGTGGCTGAATGAGAAGAGGACAGATGTAATGATAAGGAGGAGCGAACGGAGGAGAGAGTAAAACATTCCATGGAAAGAAAGACAGAAACAGAACGAAAGTCAGAAAGTAAAAAATTAAGAAAAAAAATCACCGACCTATAACGATACTGCTTAATGCGAATTCTGAGTGCAGCATTGGCGTTTGAAGTCTTGGCTATCCGCACTTGTAGCAATGTAACGTTCGTTACATATCACTGCCACTCGTGCTCCTTTTTTTCTATTTTCGTCTTAGCAACCCATTGCAATGTAACTGTTGCATTGCGCAAAGCGCGCCCGAACCACGGCGAACTGTCTAGATAATCTTAGAATCTTGGGATAAAATTACGTGCACAACGCGAACATTTTAGTTAGTTCTGAAACTTACGCGGCCACAAGCGATAACGCTGGAATCTTCCATGATGCGTGTATAAAAGCCGACGCGCTTGGCCGCTTGTCATTTTTTATCGACGGCCGACGCTCTGTTCGCCGGTTTTAGTGCCTAGCGTGCATTACTTGCAGTAGTCTGACTTTCCATTTCCCGGCCACAAGTTCGGCCAAATAAAGAGTTTCATCTTGGACAAGCCGACGGCTTGCTTCGTCAAAGTAACGACCCCGTGTCATTATCACAGAAACTGCCAGCTCTCGAGTCCTACGCACACTACTTTGTGCATTGCAGGCGTCGCGCACCAAGCGAAACGCCGAGAGCCCCGTAACGGCAAGCGAAGCCCGTCCCAATGCACGTGCCAGCCCTGCATGCACACGAGCTCCGACTGAGAGGCCAGAGCACGTAACGTAGAAATAAAGCGAGGTTAGAGACCAGTGGCTCGTGATATCGACAGACTCCGCGTTCTCTCTTTTTCTTCTTCGTTCGATCTATCGTTTACTCCAACGCTGACGGCGACACCGCAAAACGCAGTAACGGGTGCGTAAGATATCCGCTATAAAAACCCGTCGAGTGTGTCCATATGATTGCTATGTTCTTATCCCTCTTACCGGATCTATTCATGCTGCCCCGCCACACTTCGAAAGCATTCTGCACCTAACTTGGTTTTGCACTGTCTCGAAGACCGGAGGTACCTCACCTGGTTCTGCATTGCCTCCGTGATCGGATCACCTTTGACCAAGTTACGATGCCATGCGATGACGTCATCATGTGACGTTATGTCAGGTGACGTCATGATAACGTCATAAATTGGGGGGACCCTTAAGCTTCGCCTTTAAGAGTTGAACGCGATAGCGATATCCTGTCCCTAGTCCGTACTTCAATCCCTTAGTCCACACTATGTAATGCGTACCATGCTTTAAACCACGAGCAATTATGCGCGGTAAATGCGGGAAATGTTATAGAAGTTGCTATGAACCCACTACGTGGTATTAAGGGAATACGCGCAGTAACGTGTGTGCCTTTTGTAATGGGTACACGGCTTTGAACCACAATGTCGTTATGATATTCATATCTTCTGACGCCCGATGGCTATGCACGCTTGTACCACGCAATATTAACTTTGATATTGCATGTTGTATTGTGACGCCTGCATACAGGACGCGCGTGTTTGCAAAGCAGGAAAGTAATTTTCACTGCAATTCCAAGCAGAGGAAGTTATTTTATATGTAATCACAAGCAGAAGCGTGGCTGCGTGGTAAAACACCTGCATGCCACGCAGACGACCCGGGTTCGATCCTCATTCGGACCCGGAAAATATTATTATTTATTTTATTTGCATATTTCTCGATTTTTCGGTTATGGACAAGATGATTTTTCGCTCACAACCAACGACGCCGCCGCCGACACCGACGCCGACGCCGACGCCGGAATTTCTGCGAAACGAGCTCTTTAACGCTATCGCGTTAAAAATGACTCCACGAATTTTGACGTTATGATGACACCACTACATAGCGTCATCAAGACGCTATATGGTGGTGTCGTCTCCTGATGATGATTTTTTGCATGAATTGTCCCCGACGCCGCGAAGGCAAGACGCCGCCGACGCGGGACGCCGACGGTCAATTTCGCGTTGGATGAGGCATCTGCGGCTTTTGCCTTAATTAAGTCCGTACCAACTAGACGCTGATAGGTTCGCTGTGAAACTTTCGTAGTACAGCGCGAGCCTACATAGGGTACAAGTTTAACTGCAGGGTATCCAAACTGCGCGTCTATATCTCCTGAAAAGTTAAGTGAGCTGAGATGTTCCGAATTTAACAGTACATGCTATCGTGTCATCGCACCAAAAGTTGGCATGCCTCAGCGCTAATTTATTCATCATTTCCATCCGTATTCCTTCCAAAATGGACGAGACAGAGCTACATCTCCATAGCCACAGAGCAACAGAGAAATCTAATCAAATAAACATAAACAAACGTTGTCTAAAGCAACAATTTTATTGACGATATATAGACACGAGCAAAATACACTGCAGGCAACGCGTGCTTACAAATTGTTTTAGGTATAAGCTATTGTCATGATACAACGAACACGTAACTAGGCGTGACACAGACCTATAGAATAGACACACATGGAAAAAACCAACAAGTGCTTATATCCACCACATTGGGCAACAGGCTAATAGGAGTTAACGCTGTGAGTTGTACAATGTCTAATAAGTCAGGCCGCAGGGTCACCCGAGATGTGCTACCATAAGCGGCCGAGCAAGCAACAGGTGACAAGGCATGCAGCTCTTGCGAGTTCATGTTCCATAACTGCCACATGAATAAGTGCTACACACAAAAGATAAGAAACCACGACAAACACGGAGCCTCAAGAGAGTGCTTCAGTTTCAACAGTTTGTTACATGACCTTCTATCCGATTTTTCTGCAAGCACCAAACCGAAACTCAGAATTCTCTTTCTTTTTAAACCGTTACATCATCTCTAGGGGTGTGCAAAGAGTCAATTTTAGAACCGAATCTAACACGAATCGAATAGGGATGACACCGAATCAAATACGAATACAATCGGAACACTGCTCCAATAGTTTTCGAATAGTAAGACAACCACCGTGAATGTAGCCACACATTAGTATGCTAACAATTTTTAAAACAGCCCGAGAATTGTGAAAGTTTTATTTGAAACAAATATTCACAAGCTTTAACAAAGGACAAAAAATACGACAATTATTTAAACTAAGACAACCTTCTATACAGCAACAAATAGAGCCTTCGAAATATTTTGCAACTGTAGGATGAAATACAGGAGTGACTGCAGTATTCAAGGTGGTACTTTTTTAACAGCTTTTGAATAAAATTGGCACAAGTATTAAGCAAACTTCATGAATTACCGTTATTACGAATGTCGTGGTAGTGCACTGATGTTATGACATGTCATGTAGTGGATTCATGACACCATCGCTTCGGTGACACTCGAGTTTTCAGCAAAAACGCCTTACTCTTGTCATCAGTATAGCGTCGTTAGTCCCCTAGGTACATGAGCTGTATGCATCTGGATGATTCGGTGATGAAAGCAAGTTACCCCTGACTGTTTCAACGTTTCGTTCATTCAAGCATTTTTATTGTTGCTGATTATTAGAAAGATATTCGAAAAGTATTCGAAAAATATTCGGTGTTTCGAATATGCAGTATTCTATTCGCGCACCGAATCGAATAGAACGATAATCGATAAGTTATTCGAAATTTGTGAATATTCGCACACCCCTAGTAATCTAGTTTCCCGACAAGGATACAGATGGCCAGCTCTGCACATCTGTCCCAATCAAGCTATTGCTTCAGGTCATTTCGCCCAGTAACAACGCAACTCTCAGAAATATAGTTGTAACTGCAACATTTGCAGACATCAGCCCGGAAAATGCCCAGATAACAGTTGGTTTCTTGCAACGCAGCTGTGTTCGCGTAATCTGTCTACAGGACACATTTTTAGCATTAAAACAATACATTTCAAATAACAGCCTTAACTTCTACACAGCACAATCTACAAATACTGCCTAGTGCTTCAGGGCAATAGGCTAAAAATTTTTACGGAGGGTGTGGGAAGGAAGAATGGAAGGAACACAAAAGGGAGAAGGCAGGGAGGTTCACCAGACAGCAGTCCGGGTTGGCTACCCTACGCTAGAGGAAAAAGGGAAAGGGGTAGAAAGATGAGAGATACACAGAGAGAGGAGCGCAAAAAATAAAAGAAAATAAATTATCAACAATTACGCTTACTGGCTATGTATCGGCGTGCGTGTGTTTGTGCATCTGCGTGTATATACAAACATACGTATAAACGGATTTTCAGGTGAAGGTTGAAATCCTCCCCCCCCCAGATACCCCCCCCATCCCCGCCTGGTAAAAGCCATGCTTTCTGATGACGTGAGCTTGCATAGCTCCCCGAGTTTTCTGGCTGGGATAAGCACTTACCGCTGTCTTTGATTAGTGTGGGTCCAGGCAAAGCACGCCAAGACATATATTCACATTACTTGTGTATGAATCCTAGCTCCTCACTCGCGCCACATTGGTATGACAGTTAATTTGAGTGAGTGCTAACGAATCCTGCACGTAAGAGTATCTCTTTGATTGAACCTGAATGTATGCTTCACGGACGTGCGAGACACAACCACTCATGGCACCGTAATATAGATGGGATGCATGCTGTCTCGGCCTTCAGTTGTATATTTTACGTTGCAAGAAAATGCGTATGGCGGAGTGTACCATAGGATATAAAAACAATCGAGGAGTGATGGTATGCCGCTTGACACAAAAATATTCGGACGGCTGACTAGTGGTAAATTCCCCCCTGTAACGTGAAAGCATCTAACCCACAACCAAGCTCTGCCTCTTTCCGGCCACACTGCTTCGGTGCGTATCATAAAAAACATGGCTGATCCCTCTGTCGTAGGAATCGGTATGACACGAAGGTGAAACGTGTCTTCACAATACTAGTTCCAGCGTTTATTGTGCATTGTTTCGTCCAGAAGGGTGAGGGAATGAATGCGATAGGTGACTAATCAAAAATAATTTGGGGTGTCACGTCGCATAACCAAATAGTGATTATGAGAGACGCCGTAGTGGAGGACTCCGGAAATTTTGAGCACTTGGGATCCCTTAACGTGCATATAAATCTAAGTACACAGCGAGCGCGATCTAACAACTGCCACCATTGTTACCTCCTCATGTGTGAGCTGCACGCCTCTTTCCACAAATGCGGCTGCTGCAGCGAGCAAAGTGTCCTTCGTGCTCTCTCTAACTCCAACGGCGTTGAAAGCACAAGACCTACTACATACCGCTATCACTCGATAAGCGCGATGCCCGAGCGAGGACGCCCTGATGAGGCCCACGCGCATCGACCCACGCGGGGCGACGACCTTTAAAGCGTGGGTCAATGCCCTCGCTAGTCATAACAAAAACACGCTGAAGTCGCCGATCTCTGAGTACCGCCGACATTAAATGGTGTCTATAAATAGCACGCCGTTAGTACTCCGAAGAACCTACGGTTCATGGCCGACTCGTATCGCGCCGCGCGCTGCGGGGACTGAGAGGTCTTAGGTTCCACTGCCGGTGACAGAACTTTTCTTTGTAAGTTTTATTGCGATAGCAATAAAACTTACAAATGACACTCTCGGCTGATTTTCGCCGTCGCCGTCTATCGACGCCGTCATGTCCCGGATATGTATATGTATGTGTATATATAAAAAGTCACAGTTTCGCCACTAGGGCGAAGCAATGAATGCGATAGCAAGAAATTAGTTTGTCACACGAAGAACGACAGGCAGCTCGATACTTGCAACGTGCCGCCGCAGCACAAAGAAGGACGCTCGAAAAGGACGTATCGGACGCACAGGAAAAAATGCCCCCCACCTCCCCGAAGGGAATCGTGAGGAAATGCGAATGCATTTCGCGCGCGCTTCACTCCATTTATATATGGTGGTTGTGGTTCGAAGAAGGAAAAGGCGCCTAATTTCTGCAGCCCGGTCGGGAGTACGGTGCAGCGCCTGTATTTTCTTTATTTTTTTTTTGTTTGTTTTCTTTTTCTTTTTTTTCTTTTTTTTATTTTTTATTTCTTTTTTTATTTATTTATTTTTTTTATATACATCTATATATATATTGTTGCACGAAGAAAGCAGGCACACGGGTGCAGAGTTGGTATATTTACGGTAACTATATCTGTTGCCCAAGCGGCGATAAGAGACGTCGTCTTCCCCTCTAGTCGGAGCAAGCTTCCTCGTTCTCTTTACCGCAACATCACTCTCCCGGTGGGCTTAGCTCCGTCCCGGGGCAAATCATGGAGCATCAGTTAGTGTGGGAATATAGGGCTTGAGTCTGGCGACGTGAACAACGTCGCTGCTGATGTGAGGTAGCAAAGACACGTCGGCTGGTGCGATCTCGTACGTCACGTCAGACAGTTGGCGCAAGATCTTGTACGGACCAGAGTAACGGGAAAGAAGTTTTTCCGCCAATCCGACACGACGTGAGGGCGTCCAGAGGAGAACAAGAGAGCCAGGAGAAAATTGTGTTTCTCGGTGCTGATGATCGTAGCGTCGTTTTTGAGAAGCTTGCGACGCTGTGAGGCGATGATGAGCGACCTCTCGGGCATGGGCGGCCAAGGTGATTGCATCGCGGGCGTAATCAGTCGTTGAGGATCGTACGCCAGAGGGTAGCAACGTGTCGAAGGGCAAGACAGGGTCGCGGCCATACAAAAGGTAGAATGGCGAAAATCCGGCGGTGTCGTGACGGGACGAATTATAAGCAAAAGTAATGTATGGTAAAGCGGCGTCCCAGTCACGGTGATCGTCGGAAACGTACATTGCAAGCATGTCTGTTAGAGTGCGGTTCAGGCGCTCGGTGAGCCCATTCGGTTGAGGGTGGTACGCGGTAGCGATCTTGTGTTCAGTAGAACAGGAGCGGAGCAAGTCATCGACGACCTTCGACAAAAAGTAACGGCCACGATCCGTTAGTAACTGTCGAGGGGCGCCATGGTGCAGGATGACGTCGTGGAGTAGGAAGTCGGCAACATCTGTAGCGCAGCTGGTCGGTATCGCTCGCACAATGGCATATCTTGTTGCATAATCTGTTGCGACGGCTATCCACTTGTTCCCTTTGGTAGAAATAGGGAACGGGCCGAGTAGGTCGAGGCCCACACGGAAGAATGGCTCTGTAGGGACTTCAATTGGCTGAAGCAAACCAGCAGGAGGCAAGGCAGGCGTCTTCCGTCGCTGACACAGGTCGCAAGAAGCGACATAGCGACGCACAGAGCGATAGAGCCCGGGCCAGAAGAAGCGGCGCCTTACGCGGTCGTAAGTCCGAGTGATGCCCATATGTCCAGCAGTAGGAGCGTCGTGAAGTTTCCTGGAGCACGGCCAGTCGTAGATGCTTGGGAACGACTAGTAATAACTCAGGACCATAGGGCTGAACGTTGCGGCGGTATAAAATGCCATCATGCAATGTAAACATCCGGAGAGAAGGGTCGGAGGGCGCGTAGCTGAGGCGGTCCATAAGGTTTCGAAGAACAGGGTCTTGTCGTTGTTCGTCGCCTATGTGGAGAAAGCCGGATATGGACAGCGTACAGATGTCCATGTCAGCATCGGTGTCGTCCGGTTGATCGACGGGATTGCGAGATAGGCAGTCAGCGTCGTTGTGCATGCGTCCAGATTTATGCACTATCGAGAAGTCATACTCTTGTAGACGCAAAGCCCAACGTGCAAGTCGTCCAGTTGGGTCCTTCAAGGAGGAGAGCCAACAGAGTGCGTGGTGATCAGTGACGACGCGGAAGGGACGACCAAACAAGTACGGTCGAAATTTCGCGACAGCCCAAACGAGTGCAAGGCATTCTCGCTCAGTTATCGAGTAATTGCGTTCGGGCGTGGAGAGAAGGCGGCTCGCGTAGGCGATGACACGGTCGTGGCCCTGTTGATGCTGAGCGAGAACCGCGCCGATGCCATGACCACTCGCATCAGTGCGTACTTCAGTGGGCGCGGAAGGGTCAAAGTGCGAGAGAATTGGTGAACTTGTAAGCCGCTCAATAAGGGTAGAAAATGCTTGCTCTTGGTGCGGACCCCAGAAGAAAGAGGCATCCTTCTTAAGGAGGTCGGTCAGAGGACGAGCGATGTCGGCAAATTTCTTTACAAAGCGACGGAAATAGGAGCACAAACCCATAAAACTGCGGACATCTTTCGTCGACGCAGGAATAGGAAAATTTCGCACAGCGCGAACTTTCTCTGGATCAGGTTGGATTCCTGCAGCGTTTACGAGATGCCCGAGCACGGTGATTTCGCGGCGACCGAAGTGGCATTTAGATGAATTAAGCTGAAGGCCAGCAGAGCGAAACACAGAAAGGATAGTTGTGAGGCGCTGCAGGTGGCTTTCAAAAGTCGGCGAAAACACGATCACGTCGTCGAGGTAACAGAGGCACGTTGACCACTTTAAGCCACGCAATAGGGAGTGCATCATGCGCTCGAATGTAGCTGGCGCATTGCACAATCCAAAAGGCATGACTTTGAACTGGTATAAACCATCTGGTGTTACGAAGGCGGTTTTCTCGCGGTCCATCTCATCAACGCTGATCTGCCAGTAGCCTGAACGCAGATCAATTGAAGAAAAATAGTTGGATCCATGAAGGCAGTCAAGGGTGTCATCTATGCGTGGAAGTGGATACACATCTTTTTTTGTTATCCGGTTGAGGTGACGGTAGTCGACGCAGAAGCGCCACGAGTTGTCCTTTTTCTTTACTAGGACTACCGGGGATGCCCACGGGCTACTCGATGGTTCAATAATGTGCTTGTCCATCATCTTGTCGACCTCTTTTTGTATGATGGTCCTTTCCGCAGCGGAGACGCGATATGGTCTCCTACGAATGGGGCTCGCGTCACCGGTGTTGATGCGATGGGTGACAACAGATGTCTGTCCAAGGGGCCGGTCATTCAAGTCAAATATATCCGAATAAAATGACAGCAGGTGACGAAGAGCTGTTGTGTGTTCCGCAGGAAGATCAGGGGCAATCATCTTACAAATGTTGTCCTCAGTCGTCGAGGAGGACGAAGTAATAGGCGACAAAGGTGTGCTGGTACCGGGGAGAGATTCAGTGGCCATAGAAGAGATCTGATATTCTTCCAAAGGGGCGAGATGCGCCATGGCGATGCCATGGGGAAGCACGTGCGTAGAAAAGCCAAAATTGACGACTGGCACGCAAGCCCGATTCTCTCTTATTTCGATTATTGTGCTTGGCAGGGCAATATTTCGCGTCAGAGCCACGTCGGTGAGTGGCGAGACTACATAGTCGCCGTCTGGGACGGGAGGATAGGACGTCAGGATAACAGCTGTAGCAACTTGTGGGGACAGGCGAGCGAATTCAGCAGAACATAAACGGGGTGATGCACAAGTTGCGGCGTCGGCAGAGAAGGGCAGATCCAGCTATACAACTCCTTCGGAGCAGTCAATTTGAGCTGCGTGCTTTGAAAGAAAGTCTATGCCCAGAATGAGGTCGTGCGGGCACTGTTCGAGTACAATAAATAAAACAATAGTGTAGTGGCCACCGACGGTAACACGGGCTGTACACATTCCAACAACAGGTGCAGTGCCACCATCGGCGACTCGTACTGTATTCGTCGAGGCGGGTGTGAGAACCTTCCTGAGCTTTCGGCGGAGAGCAGCGCTCATAACCGAAAGCTGCGCCCCCGTGTCGACAAGAGATCGGACATTAACACCATCAACTTGCACGTCCAGTAGGTTTCCGCATGTAGGCAGTGTCGGTAGAGGTTTTGAAGGCCGGGTCGTAGTTGCAGCGTCACCTCCGGGAGCTGCGCCGCCTAGTTTCCCGAAGTGAAGCGGCCGGTTCTGGATGGGGACGAAGAGCGGTGCATGAGAGGTGACTGTGTCCTTCGACCTTGCGGAGACGGGGAGCGGCTGGACCTTGGCGGGACACTGTCGACGTTGATGCTCTGAGTCGGCGTGTAGGGCGAGAGGGTATGACTGTCGGGCAGCTGGTGGTAGCGACTAGGAGACGACCACCGAGGCGGTGGCGAAAAGCGGCTGCGGCAGTGACGGGCAATGTGTCCAATACGGGAACAATTGAAGCAGATGGGTCGATCATCCACGGTGCGCCACTCGGCTGGATTGCGGCGGGGCGGAACGAAATTTTGCGTCTGGCTGCGAGTGGCCGGGGGGAACCTGGTAAGTGTTCGCGTGCCGGACCGAGCAGAGTGACGGCATGCCCAAACTTGCGATTTCTTCCCGAACGACAGCTTGAATAAGGGATACGGACGGCATGTTGTCCTTGAAGTCAGGACGAACAGGTGGAGCCGGAGACATGGCCTCAAGCTCACGGCGAATAAGGCGCATGATGTCTTGAGCTGCTGTCGGTTGGACGAGCCTTGGTGGGTCTTCCGCATGACGAGGTCGCGGCGGTATTCGGCAATCTGTAGAACGCTTGAGCAGCTCGACGGCCCTTTGCCTGTTCGAAGCGCCGGCACTCCTTGATGATTTCTTCCACCGTTGTACAATCTTTGCACATAAGGAGGTTGAAGGCATCGTCGGCAATACCTTTTAATATGTGCCCGATCTTGTCCGCCTCGGTCATGCTGTCGTCAGCTTTGCGGCATAGAGACAGCACATCTTGTATATAGACGACATAGGACTCTGTCGACGTCTGAGCGCGGCCCGCAAGTTCTTTCTTCGCGGCCAGCCGACGACCGACCCGTCTGCCAAACAGATCTCGCATTTTCTGTTTACAGACATCCCAGCTCGTGAGGTCAGC
>JALIZH010021295.1:0-19387 GCA_030522465.1 Rhipicephalus appendiculatus | reverse complement strand
GCTGTGTCGATCAGCTTGAGCTGTTCTTCAGGCTTGGAGCAGGACAGCGCAGCCTCCCACTGCTCCATTGTTGATGTGCTCTTTCTTGGCATGGGCCTCTTTCTTGGCGCTGCCTTTGAGTGTTTGCAGGCCCATGTTACGTGATAAAGTGTTGGTTGTTCCTCGCATAATGGGCATTTGTTTTCATATATTACTGGAGAGATTTTGCTGAGAAGACTGGGATTTTGGTGTGTATTAGTCTGCAGCTGTCCCCACGCAACCGGCTGCTCTCTGCTGAGGTCTTTGGGGGAGGGGAGTGAATCCTCCTCAGGGCTCTTTGGTGATCTAAAATTGCTCCACAGCGTCTAGTAACTTAGTCTCGTTTATCGTCGTTGTGCGCCCCCCGGATGGCGTACGCTCGGGCATCGGCGGCGGCACGCTGGCTCGCTGGCACAGTTTCATGGCCTTGTGTCCACGTAATGGAGCAAGCTCGAGAAGGTGATTTTTAGGTGCGAAGCAGCTCTTTGACTGGGCTGTGTAACGCTGTCCCTCCCTCCGTGCGTACGACCGCGCCGCAACGCGCTCCCCTCGCCGCAGGTGTTGGAGCGGTGCCAAGTAGGTCAGACCACAGCTGCGCGTTGACGTCACGCTCCCCTCGCAGTGAGCGCTGACGTCACTCTCTCGCCTGCCGCGCGCTCGCCGGAGCGCCCGCAGCTGCCGCCTGACGCCCAACGACAAGACCTACGCCAGCCATCACTTCAAACGAATCTTCCAGCGCTCACCGCAGCACCCGCGTTAGCGCCGTTCAACCCGTGACGCCACCCGTGCGCAACGCTGCTGCTTCGCATCCCATCAGGGTTCCCTTTGGGAAGATGAACCTAATTTTTTTTTGCCTTGATTATGCGGATGGCAGCAATAGATATGCGTCCACTATTGTACCGTCTACACGCTTGTTGCGAATCAGTAACGATTTCTACAGTGAACTCTTCGCTCTGGTGCGTGATGGCGAGTGCGATCGCTACTAAGCCGCGAGGATGTTGTTGCTTTTGATCGAAGCTATGCAGACTTCCCTAAGCTGGAGATCAACAACGCTTACTACCGCCCCGGAGTGCTCTCTGTATGTGGTCGAGACAACGTGCAATACGTCTATTCTCCCCGTGAGATTTCTTTCGTGTGCTTCTCATGTTGCTTTTCTTCGGGCCTTATGTACTAAAAGCGAAGCATTTCTTAGCGAACTTCGGCGAGTCTGAGCGTATCTATCTATCTATCTATCTATCTATCTATCTATCTATCTATCTATCTATCTATCTATCTATCTATCTATCTATCTATCTATCTATCTATCTATCTATCTATCTATCTATCTATCTATCTATCTATCTATCTATCTAGCCGCCTACGACTTTTTGCTCTCCTGGCCGTATCGTTAATGGGATTTTTACCAAAATTGGTACGGCATAACATGACTATATGACGAGGATGAATGACTGGTCATATTATGAAAATAATGAATAAATTTTCATGAAAATCATGATTTACACGCCATGGCCGTAGTGCTGCTGAGGCCGTTTTCTTAACTTCATATATCCAAAAATTGGTACGATGAGACATTTCTGCATGACCAACATAAATGACAGGTGGTAATATGAAAATCAAGACCTGCATGTCATGTACATCATGATTTACATGCCACGCTCATCGCGCTGACGGCCGTTTCGCTAGCTTGATATACACCAAATCTGGTACTGCGTGACGTGACAGTATGACGAACATAAATGCCAAGTGGTCATATGGAAATCATGACATGCCATGTGCAACATGACTTGCATGACACGCTCACGGCCGTTTCGCTAGCTTGATATACACCAAATTTGGTATTGCGTGACGTGACTGTATGACGAGCATAAATGATAAGTGGTAATATGGAAATCGTGACATGTCATGTGCAACATGACATGCGTGCCACGCTGAAGACACTCTCGTGGCCGTTACGCTAGCTTGATATACACCAACTTTTCAAGGCGAAAGCCTTTAATGTCTCATGCTCACGGTTGTCCCTCCAGCCGTGCCCTCGCACGGTGCCAGGGGGGCGCCGGGGCGCGCAAACGGACGCCGGTCGCGCTGGACTCCACAGCGCTCGCGCTTTGCTTGCGCAGCGTCGCTGTGTCCAGCGTCTCTAATCACGCAAGGATGGAGAAGCGCGTATCACGTTCCATTCTGACCGACCCCGTCTCAATGGGCACTGGCGTTCGAGTAACACACTTTCGAAGTGACAAAGCGTCTGTCAATTTAAATACTGGAACGCGGATGGCGTCTGGATGATGCCCAAAGCGCGAGCATACGAACGCATGCGAAACGGAGGCAGATTGGTCTCGCGTCTCGCTGCGATTCGAAATAAAACATTTAAGCGAACGTAAGTGGCAGGTGGTAACATGAAAATCTTGGCATGCATGTCATCTACAATGCCATTTACATGCCACGTTCATGGTGCGCTTGCGTCCAGTTCGCTAGCTTGATATACACCAAAATTTATATTGCGCGACGTGACCTGTATGGCGAACACAAATGACAGGTCCTAACATGTAAATAATGACATGCATATTATGTACAGCATGATTTGCTCCCTGCTGGCTGCTTCGCATCACATCGATTCGCACAGTGCGTGGGATCCGCCGGTTTTTTTCGGATGCATGTTTCTAGGTATTGAGCTGATCTCAATGATCTGGCGAATGTGCTTCCGTATGTTCTCTGTGCTGTAAATCTCTCTTCAAATATCCCTCATGCCCAGTATCTGCAGCGTGTACCTACCTGCCTGTTGGAGTCAGCATGAGTCTCATTTTCTGCGCAAAAGGGGCGCTTCGATGTGTTCTTGCATTGCGTTGTTTATTGCCACTTTAAGGAATTTTTCCGTCGAGGCGTTGACTGGTTATACCGAGGGCGCCTTTGTTGGCTTTTCTGAGGATTGCCTCGAGTTGTTCTTTTTTCCTGCGCGAGCGGTGTTTGGTAGGGTACACTGTATACAATCCTATTGACCACGAGGGTCTGTACTAGCCCACATGTGTCCTCCTCCTTCATACCTTGTCTTTTGTTGGATATTCTGGCGATCATCATCGTGATCTGCGCTGCGGTGTTTTAGAGCCGTCTGATGTGTGGTCTATACGACTGTTACTTTGTATCCACATGCTGAGGATCTTAGTTTGGGATACTTCCGGTACCTTATTCCCCCCTATTTAGACGTCTACGGAGTTTTGCAGATTGCATTATTCTCTTCTGTAGACTCTGAGAACCTCTGATTTCTCCGGGGAGCAGACAAGGCCGCATTGTCGGATGTAGTCGTGTACCGTACCTGCTGCGCGTTGCAGAAGGTATTGTTTTTTCCTGAAGGATTCCCTTATCACCTAGACTCTGACATCGTCTGCGTAGATAGCATGTCTGAGTCCTTCATTTTTTTAGAGGTTCCGAGCTAAGCCAATCGTAACGACGTTAAAAAGCATAGGGGATGTCACAGAGCCTTGTGGTGTTCCCTTTGTGGGCGTGTTGAACGTGTCAGTCCGGATGCCTCCTATACCAATTGTGGCGGTTCTGTTACTGAGGAAAGCTGTGATGTAGTAGTGTATTCTCTTTCCACAACATAATTTGCTGAGCCCCTCTAGCACAGCCCTGTGACTGATATTGTTGAAGGCCGCAATAAGATCTAGCGCGAGTAGTACGTTTTCGCCGTATTAAGGCGAAAGCCTTTAAGGGGAGACGCGGGTCTTAAAAAATGTTTTTTTTTAAAGTTGGATGAATGGCATGAAATTTAATACACTTATTCAGTGTTTTCCGCAGATTTGGAATCTCTAAGTAGATTTTAAATAGCTGCATTAGAACAAAAGATATGTAATTTCTTCTAACACACAATTTAAGCATATTTATTACGGGTATTTTTGGCAACTTTGCTTTGTCAAACACAAAAACAAAGTATGTGGCAAGATTGCCAGGAAGCTGATCTAGCCGGTGATGCTATTCATTTTCCTATAATGTTGTTCACCAAATTATAATTCTGGATGATGCAGCGAAAAAATTTCACTCATATTTGCATCGATTTATATTGCATTCAAAGTTCACTGAAAACAATCATATTAGCATCACCGGCTAGATCACCTCTCTGGCAGTCTTGCCACATACTTTGTTTTTCTGTTTGACAAAACAGAGTTGCCAAAAATCTCCCCAAGAAATATACTTTTAGAAATGGCACATCTTTTCTTCTTTTGTTCTAGAAAAAGTTGAATAGGTTGGTTAAATTTCATTCATTTCACCCAACTAATAAAAGAAATAAAACAAAGACCCGCCTCTCCCCTTAATGTCTCATGCTCACGTCCGTCCGTCCGGTGTCCGTCCGTCCATCGGTCCACCCGTCCGTCCGTTCGTGTCCGTCCGTCCGTGTCTGTCCGTCCGTCCGTCTGTCCGTGTCCGTCCGTCCGTCCATCCGAGCCCTGGCACGGTGCCAGGTGGCCGCCGGGGTGCGCAAACGGACGCCGGTCACGTCGAACTCTACAGCGCTCGCGCTTTGCTTGCATACATCGCTCTGCCCAGCGTTTACAATCATGCAAGGAGGGAGACGCGCGCATCGCGTTCCATTCTGACCGACCCCGTCTCAGTGGACACAGGCGTTCGCGGGACACACTGGAATTTTCAGTGTCCGTCAATTTAAGCGCTGAAACGCGGATGGCGGTTGCACGATGCGCAAAGCGCGAGAAAATACGAACGCATGCGAACGGAGGCAGATTAGTCTCGCGTCCCGCTGCGATTCGCGGTAAAAAATTAAAAAAGAAAACACGCAAACATTCCGTTTGTGTGTCATCCCACTGAGAGTGTGAAAGAAAAAAGACATGGCATAGTCGGTCGAATGACCACAAGCTTTTGCCGAACACACTTTGGAATGTGCAAAGTGTCCTTGAATTTTTTTTGGGGGGGGGTGGGGTGGGGAGGGCGGTAAGCACCTCCTCCTTAATTTGCAAGAGGACGTCTTGTGTTGAGAGGCATTTTCGGAATCTAGACATGTTGTGCGGCACGAGTTCGTTATCTACCAGGTGGGTCTCCAACCTCTGAAGCACAATTCTCTCGTACACTTTCCCAAGCATGAGGCCAATGGAATGGGTCTCAGATTTTCCATGCTGGGTGTCTTTCCGGACTTTAGAATCATTACTATTTCCGCATGTTTCCAGTCGTTCGGGATGGTACCCTGTTCCCAGTGTTTGTTGATGAATTCTGTAAATCTTGTGATAGAGTTGTCGTCCAGGTTCCTTATCATGGCGTTGGTGATGCCATCCTTGCCTGGCGTCGTGTTCTTTGTCGCAGACAGCATAGCATGTCGGACTTCTGTGGTAATTGGTTCGTCTAGAGCGGGATTTTTTTCTTCGCCCGTGTAAGCTGCAGTCGGTAATCTGATGCAGCTCAATGCTTTCCAGCATTTCCCAGTCTGTGCCTTGGAATCGGTGCGCGATCATTTCGGTCGTCTTACGATTTTCGGTCTTGGTCTTGGTTGGCTCTCTGAGAGCCCTTAGCAACGCTCATGTCCTTTTCCAACCTAGTGTACCCTGAAGGTCCCAGTTGTGCCTTGACACATCCGTCGCATACTCTTCGGCTTCCCTCGTGACTGCGGCGATCCTAAGTCTGAGTTTCCGTTTGGGTCGCCGCCGTTTCCATTTTCTTAGTAAGCCACGGCGGGCGTCCCAGAGGTGTAGGAGATGCTTGTCCACGTCGGGCGTATTTGTGGTGAGGACAACCTCTCGAGTTAGCTTTCGCCAGTCCGCCTTGATTCCTGCGACCGAACTCTGATTGTCCGCAATCTCTGCGTCTTCGGATTCCGCGCTGGTTTTTCTAAAAGCTTCCCAGTCTGTGAGTCTAGCCAGGCCATGTCTTTTCATGATCGGGAGGGTTTCTATTTGGATGCGCGAATTGCAGTGGTCACTGCCAAGCGTTTCCCCTTCATTTTCCCATCGGGCCTCCCTGACCACTTTAACGAACGCCTTGTCCGGGCACGAATCTCGGTTGATACCATTCCCCACTCGCGTTCGTTGGGTATAGCCTGTAATGAGGCTGAGCCTTCTGCGATCAGCTTCTCTGGCTAAATCCCTGCCTTTCTGAGTTTCTCTGACACTACCCCAGCTGTTGTGCCGGACATTAAAGTCTCCCAGGGTAAGAGCCTTCTGGACTGCTTCTTGTTCTGCCTTGCCCGGCAGGTAGCTGAAAATGGCTTTCCGTTGGCTGTGCGGCCTGTAAATATTGATGAGAAAGACGCTTTCCTGGGTTCTTTTTTGTGTAATGATTTCAATGAGGACGTGGTCAATGTCCGTTACGTCAATGTCATGTCTAATTGCAGTGACCACTTTGACAGCCAGCGTAGCTACCTTAGTTTGGACAAGTCATCGGCTACGAGTCGTGTGTGCAACAAGCAGTTCCGCGATGAAGACTTTCGCTACTGCGTCAGGGCTCCCATGTTGAGTAGCAGAAAGCACGCACTCAGACTATCGTTCGCGCAAGCTTCCCGCCGGTTAATTGTGCTTATCTCCTTCAGGATGGAAAAGGCGCTACCTTTTACCTCGCGCGACATCATCTTAAAACGTGCTCAGCGTCTGCAATAAGGGCTGCACATACTTGCGTCACTGTTTAGATACGTTGGATTAAAAAAACTCACAGGGTCCCTTTGCATTACCCTAAGATCACTGTAAGGCGAAAGCCACCTTCTTCTCCTCCTTGTTGGTCGATGTATTGATGCTTCCCCGCCTTGCTCCAAAAGGTTTCTGCACATACGTGGTTTCGCACTGCTTCTGTGATCGGCTCACCGATCACAGAGGCGGGAAAAAGCGACCATGTCCTGTGAATACGTCGTCATGTGACGTCAGAAATTTTGGCAAATTCTGACCTCATGATGACGCCATAGGGTGACGTGCTCACGTGATGATGATTTTTTTGCACCACTCGTGCTGACGGCGCCGCCGCTGGACGCCAACGGTCAATTTTCCTGTTCGATGAGGCATCGAAGGCTTTCGCCTTCATAAGGTATACACAACGTTTGCTGGTGGATATACATTTTTATTTATTTATTTCCAATACCTCAAACGCCCCTATTTAGGGGTTTTACATGAGGAGTGGGCATCAATATAACATAGAACAAGTTTTACAACATCTTCTTTGAAGAGTATCGAGCTGGAGTGGTGCACGGTGCTGGCAGGGAGAGCGTTCCAGTCCTTTGGCGTGCGCACGAAAAACGAAGATGAATGAGCTACGGTCCGAGCATGGGGCGGATTAACGGCTTTGTTGTGGTTGAGTCTGCTAGAATGGCGATGAGCTGGAATGATCACAGATGTACGAGGGGTAGCGTGATAAAATTTGTGAAAAAGACAAAGCCGAGCGACTTTGCGACGAAGAGCAAGGTTCGGAAGATTAATACGAGATTTAAGCTCCGTAATACTGCTATTGTATGAGTAGTCAGAGAGGATAAACCTAGTTGCACGATTTTGGACAGATTCTAATGTTTTAATGAGATTGTATTGGTGAGGATCCCATGTGGTACATGCATATTCTAACTTGGGACGCAGTAGAGTGTTATAAGCTAACAGTTTTAATGAAGATGGAGCTAGGCGTAAGTTCCTGCGGAGGTAGCCGAGTACGCGGTTAGCTTTGTTGGTTATATTGTTTATGTGGGGCGTCCAAGAGAGATCGGTGGTGAGTTCTATGCCAAGGTATGTATACGAGGAAACAGAGGAAATAGGAGAGTTGCTAAGAAGGTATTGTGGTGTGTGGTAGTCTTTCCTGCGGTTAAAACAGAGAAGAGATGTCTTTTTAACGTTAAGTGACATCAGCCACTTTGCGCACCAGTCTTCAACGAGATTTAGATCAGATTGTAGCGCTAGGGTGTCGTTATTGTTGTGAATGGGCCGATAGATAACACAGTCATCAGCGAATAATCTGATGCTAGATGAAATGTTTTTAGGTAGGTCGTTGACATAGATTAAAAAGAGTAAAGGGCCAAGTACCGACCCTTGAGGAACACCTGACCTAACGGGGGATGACGCAGAAGAGTAATTGTTTGCAAAGACAAATTGTTTTCTGTTAGACAAAAAAATCTTGAACCCAATGAAGTACAAGTGGGTGAAAATTGAGGCGCGACAGCTTTAAAAATAGTCTTTTGTGCGGGACCTTGTCAAAGGCCTTTTCAAAATCGAGAAATAAGGCATCTACTGGTATATTAATATCTATGGCGGAACTAATGTCATTTATGAATAAACCTAATTGTGTTTCGCATGAAAGACCTTTCTGGAAACCGTGTTGGTTTTGGTGGAAGTAGCCAACAGAAAGAAGAAACTTAGATACATGTGAGTAAATGATGTGTTCCATAAGTTTGCAGCATATACACGTCAGTGAGATGGGTCGATAGCTGTTAGGGGAGAAAGAATTACCTTTTTTCGGGACGGGAATGATCTTTCCTACCTACCAGTCCCGTGGCACCACTCCAGCTGACAGTGACTGCTGAAAGATGCGCTGCAGGATTACACTACATACACGTTTTGTACTTTTCAGTATTTTGGAATTTATGTTGTCAACACCTGCAGATGACGATAATTTAAGAGACTCGATAGCCTTTTCAATTCCTACTGCACTGATAATGAGTTCCGACATTGGTGGATGATCAAGAAATGGAGTATGAGGCAGGATGTCGTCAGGCTCATCGGTGAAAACAGAACAAAATGTTGAGTTCAGAACATCGGGTACAGTGCAATCAGGTATCACACATAGAGCACTGCACGGGCTCGGGCCTACCCGAAAATTCTGCCGGGCCCGGCCCGTGGGCCGGGCCGGGCCGGGTAAAGTAGGTTTCATGGCGGGCCCGGGCCGGGCTCGGGCCTGAAGCTCCGGGCTTAGGGCCGGGCCCGGGTTTGAGATGGCGGGCTCGGGTCGGGCCGGGCCTGGACTTTTCTCGATTCTTAAAGAGACACGAAAATGAAACACTGTGCAGTGTCTAAACCACTGTGCCAGCACAGTGGTTTAGACTAATAATGTGTATTTTGAGAATTTGAATATCATTCCTTTCACCACCGTAAGTTTATTCAGACGGGAAAAAATCAAGACCAAAGTTCCATTTTAGAATTTCGTGCTGTAATCTCCGCGCGTGGCGTCACGGATTTCAAACTGTATTCGTCGTATTTTGGGAGCACTGGATCTTCAAAATTTCCTGAAACGTGGTATGTTAAGTTTATGGGCTACTCAGAGGTCAATTTACTTCATTTTTACCGGTTAGGATCTACGTAGGCCCCAGTAGACGCCGTCAGAATCTCTAACGTGACGACTTCTGCTGCGCGAATTTCAAGGTGGCGTCGCCACCCGCATTTCCGCGCTTACGAAGTCTTGTCACGGCGAGCGTGGTTACTTTGGAATTGTAAAACAGTAATTTACTGATAATCGCAAAAATATTTTTCTCTTTAGTGTCCCTTTATGTTTATTCCAGAGAAATTGCTCATACATATATGTTTCACATTTTATCTCGAAAAAAAAATGGTTCTTTTTTGTGGGGCAAGCTATTTGGAGTTCTATGATGGACAAGTACTGAACTTCTTTTCCTTCTTGCATATGGGGCTACTTGATTTATCTGAAACGGGCGAGCTAAAAGTAAATAGGCCAGACGCTTACATAGTTAACATCTGGCTATTCTGGGATTTATTCGCATTCTTTATTATTTTGTATCCCAAATGGTATTCTGTGATCACAGTAATTAAGGTAATATAATAAATTTATAACTTACCATCGCAAGAGCTCTAAAGCTGGGAAACGATTTTGAATATTCCAGCCCTCCACTAAAACGAAAGGACTGCACGGAGTCTCGTTACATAGGATCCCTATAAAGGCATTTGTTTTCCATGGCTCTGTCACGGCTCCCAGTGGTCATGTCACGCGAGATGTACATGTACAGCCTGCCTTGTGCGCCCATATTGTTAGTGTTTGAGCTTTCGTCTTGTTCAGCTATAGCAGGGGTCTCAAACTCGCATCAGCTAACGGTCTGCATTCACGAAAATTTAGTCCCGCAAAGGCCAGGGCAAGGGATAGGAGGGGCGGGGGTGCGGAATAGGTTGTACCAAATGTCACCTGATTTTGTCATTTGAAATACATTTCCCATATCTCATATATCGGTCATTTCTGAAAGGTATTTGGTGGCGTGATTCTAACAACATATTTATACCTATCTCCAAATGACTAAAATGTGGACGCCGATTCTGAAATATAGACTTTTGTTTCACGGCTATGTATGAACGCATGGTGGATGCATGGGGTGTCTGACAAGAAAATGCTTTAGACCTGTCATGCCTATGTAGCTTAAGGAAGTACTTATAAAGAAAAAAATCGGACGAAGGCAGCCGTGTGCGGGCCGCGTGTTTGAGACCCCCTGCGCTATATAGTGCGAGAGGTACATGATACTGCCGCAACAACGTTGGAATGTGCAGGAATAGCATAGGTCCATTAAACAAGGCCTCGGGCAAAGTATATTTGCTTACGAAATGCCTGGCTTGAAAAAAGACAATTACGAATTCCGTGCCATGTGATTGATGTCCCTTTACCTCGAACCATATGAGTAAGCGTCGAAAAGTTTATTCGCGCCAAGTATTACCAAACTGGAACAAACCCTGAAAATAGATCGAGACCTCTTCGTCCTCCTCCTGTCAGTCGTATAGTCCAATGACCACCTTCTATACCAGTGCAACATCGTAACCATTACCAGTACACCATTATAATATGGGGAAAAAAAAAACAAGAGAGCACGGTGCAAAACATGCATAACATACACTGCTGAAAACTGCACGGACAAACGCTCAAAGAGGATTTTTATAGATGGCATTGAAGACCGGCGCGACATTCGGGAACGACAGAAATGAAGGCAAGAGCTGAACACCTATGTTCATGGTGCAGAAGTCCGCAGAGACATCCTAAATTTGCTCCAGGGGGTGGAAGTTAAAAGCAACGACTGGCGACGCCTTCACAATTCGCAAGGCAGATGTACTCCCCTGCTAGTGTAAGCAGTGCGAGAAACTTTAGGGCGTCAGGATATGTGATGCAACAGCGCATAATTTGATTTTTTTGCTCAATGACATGTGAAGAAACAAGCTGTAAAATATGCCACAAACAACTGCTAGAGTATATATACTAGCAGCGGTGGGATAGATGGAAAGAATGCTATGACAAATATTTTTTTCTTCGTTTCGGCTGCTTATACGTATATATAAAAAGTACACGTGGTGCGCTCGGTTCACTATAATTTTTGTCTATGTTAGTGCAGTTACAAGAACGTAACGAATTTTGCTTTCCTTCTCTATTTCTCATGCTGTGGCAAGGGGCTACTATGCTGAAGACAGGCGCTATATATCATGAAGGGTGCACGATTGGCTTTGTCGTTAGAGCATGCTTTAAATTTTAATTCACCGCAATGTAAACAAAGGGAAGAGCGTTCTGTTCCTTGTGTCCTCTGGTTTTACTGCGCGATGTATTGAAACTGAACTCATGCTGCAAATCACTTTCCTTGCTACAATATCTGCGGCGAAACGCTCTTGATGATCCCCATCGTTGACGTTTCGGCACTCAGAACGGGAGCCTTCTTCACAACGATTGTGAACAAGGCTTTCATTGTGGGTCCCGCAACGTCAACGCATTTTACTCCCTTGTGGTCGGTGTCCTCGTCTTTTTATTCAATGATTCTTCCGGACCAGACGGGTGTCCGTCCAAGCCATGATTGCATCCCCATAGTGTTTGCAGAAAAAGTTGGTACAGTGTACCACTGTCAGAAAGCATTCATTGCATCAAGTATATCAGCTCAGCTGTTTTCACCGTGAGTCCCTTTTTTACAATAAATAACCATAGGTTAAAGTATAATTTTTAGCGAAGCATGCACCACCAAAGCGTAGATATATCGTATATGTCACTTAAAACACCTTGTCGATTTCGTGTTCGGGCGACACCACATAGATTATTGGCTCGGGCCTCGGTCGGGCCCGATCTGCGGTCGGGCCGGGCCGGGCCGGGTAGGCGAATTTTTTCCTCGGGTACGGGCCGGGCCCGGGTCTCGCATTGAATCACCGGGCCGGGCTCGGGCGGGTAAGTTTAAACAACTTCCGGGCCCGGGCCGGGCCCGGGCCGAAAATCCCGGCCCGTGCAGTGCTCTAATCACACAATCACATTCATGCCGCAGCGAGACCGATTTGGTGGGTTGCGGGTTTACTGTTTTCCAGAATCCTTTTTGGATTGTTTTTTAACATGTTTGGCAGGGTAGAAGAAAAGAATGTACGCTTTGCTTTAACGGTAAGAGACTCAAATTCTTTTTCAGTATCGCGGTATTTCTGCCAGGCTAAAGGCGTATTCATTGATGTAGCCGCGCGGAATTTTCGTTGTTTTTTGTTTTTCATACGTTTGAGTGATGAATTGAACCATGGTGTTTCAGTTCTCTCAGTAACCGTAATAGTAGGAATGTAAGTTTTGGTTAGTTGCTGCACTTTATTTTTTGAAAAAGGCACCAATTTTCCTCGACATTTCTCTAGGAGAAGTCAGTGAGCAACCATTCACAAAAAATACCTGATTCGTCGTTAATGGCATGGTAGTTACCTCGGTCGTAAAGCGTTATTGTTTTCTTTATCTTTGATGGATGTGGTAGCTGATACTTGTAAGTAGCGAAAACAACTACATGATCACACAGGGGTGTGAGATAAGCAAGTGAAGAGACATTATCAGGGTGAGACGTTAGAAATAAATCAAGCAGGATTGATGTATTATTACCGTGACGCGTTGCTGTGGTAATAACTTGCGATAAGCCAAAGGTTTGACAAGAATTTACAAAGTCACTTTCAACGCTTTGTTTAGCTGCTGTTAATGAGAGATCAGACCAGTTGATACCGGGGAAGTTAAAATCACCTAATAAGATTAAATGCGAGCAAATCAAATTCTGAGGCTGATGTGTGCTACATTTGCCTTGGCAATAACATTCTTTCAGTCAATCTTGCATTCTCCAGACGCAAACACTACGTGCTAAAAAAGCCCAAATTTATTTCTGCCACTCTCAAACTCAAATTGCGCCTTTCCAACCGCATGCGTTTTCTTGGTGACATTTATTTACGTGGAAAAGATGCCACGCTGTTTACATTAGACACGACATAGCTGCATAACTGCTGGGCAACTCGCGAAATCATGTTGCGCATTAAAATCCTGCATTTCACACTTTACGGGTTTTGTCACCCTGCTTTGCAGCTGGAGGTTATCCAAATAACTTCTTCTTTTCATCGCTATTTCAAGTTCATGTGGGTCCTTCTTCACAGCCGACGTTTGCACAACAAGTCCGCCGAACCTCACTGTATTTTCTTTCGTTTCCTTCGCGTTGCATGCTACTACCTGGCCTCATAGACCACTTCTCCTTCCACGAACAATCCCGACGTGGGAGGCTTCGGTCTATGAATTTGTTGATGGCAGAGAGCGGCAAGTTCACCGGAATGCAAGGGGAACGATAATTAAGGAGCATATTAAAAAAAAGGCATCGCATTTTCTCACGCTTCTTGTGAGCACCAAACGAGACCACAGAAGCAGCGGTACTTGCTCGCTTAGAAGACAGATGAATATGCAGCGCGAGGCAACTTGTGTAGGGACATTGAAGCGTACTCGCATTTAGACCGAAAAAAAAAACAGATTGAATCGTCGGGACGGCTCATCACAAGTTGCCAAGGCGGACCGAAGTCGTTGTTGTAACGAAACTGTATTTGAATGGCTCTGATAACGTCCGCGCAATAGTACTTTTTGTGCACTCACAAATTATCATAATTTGCCATCTAATGCTCACGGCACGGTTCCAAGACGCGCTCGTAGCGTGAACCAAAACATCACTACGAACATACATGCAGACAGTCATAGCCGCAGACGCATCGTCAGCCGCCGCGAACCCCTGCGATCAGTGGCTTGAAGCTTCTTTCTGTTATGCTTCATTTGGTTATACAGGCAGTCTACTCTAACGAGATATTTCACATCGTTTGCACTCGGTGACCGACTACGCTTCACGCAAGAAGCCTACCCAATACTAACAGGTCATCCTCATAAGCGTTTCTTGGCGCCAATCCGTCGTGTATTTCCTGAAATACCTTTTCCCACTCACTGCGATCGGTTTCATTTCACGGTTTTCAATTTTGATTCTATATAGACCGATGTTGCCAGAAATGACCTATAGGAGTTAACCCAATATTTGTGGCCCTCATGTAAGTTTAAATGTAAGTTTTCTATTTTATCTTGCCACGCACTCGGAATTATTTTGCGACAAAATCACTTTATTACCAAGTTAGCTGTAACCCTTAAAAAAAACCTAACGCTGTTAATCAATCTAGATGGGATCAACGCCTGCTGTGGTGTTCGCATGAAAACCTACCTTTTCTCATTTAGAAATATCTGTGTGAAACAAAGGTACACTTTATTTCGACTGATGTTGTCCTAGCCGTGTCGCAACGCCGTCTGATTCCAACAGGGAATGTTTTGGATCTCATATATGTTCGCGACTTTCGAGTTCATGATAGTAATGCACTTGTGGGTTTAGAATTATTTTTGCCCACGTTTATGCTTTTGGTAAGTCAGGCACAGTCGTGTAGTTTGCATGTCAGTTTCACATTTGCCTGAACACGCTTTTTCTTGGCTTGGTTGGATGAAAAATTGTGGAATTCGCCACCCTTCTCAAGGTACCATTTCCATCTCAGCAACACCTGTTATGTATGCTCCTGTATCTTTTGATTCCTTGTAATCCCAAAACGTGCGCTTACACTCTCCTATAGCTTACTCTTCTCTCTATGAGAATCTTTGTACATGCATGCTACATTGCCAAACACCCATGAAGTGGGTGCACCAAACGCCAAGCGCATTCGGCAAGCATTCGGCAAACGACGCAGGTTCTGAAGCAAAAGATGTGGCATATACCCTCAAGCACCATGCACCTGAAATACAGAATTTTAAAGGAGCACACGCTCAGTTGAAATGAGGTAATTTGAGGACACACATTTCTTCTGTCGCTTGCTGCACGTGCTGGGAGTTTCATAAAAAACAATACCAATGAAACTCGGAGGCGGACACGTTGAGGAAAACCGCCGACTTGTCCGTCTCGCGATTTACCTCAAAATTTAGTGTCACATCTTTGTCAGGGGCTAGAAAGCCTTGCTGGTCATCCGCTTTTTCAAAGGCCAACGTATCACAGCCAATACAGTTGAAACTAGACTTACAATAGAAATGACCGCGCTTGAATTACGTTAAATCGCGAAGTCCGTAAAATCAAGAAAGCAATTTTTCTCTCCTTAGAACTCTAAACTTGTTACGTCGTGACAACTAAATGCTATTGCTGCATTCCCTACGCGCGTGAAAAGTCTGTGAAGGCACAATTGTGGCGGTTTGGGCGTGTTGGTATGACATAATTGATAAACTCCAAGCGCACAAACCGACGAGGACCGAAAAACACACATGACACACAGTCGCTAACTTTCAACCCTTTATTGAAGCCAGGGGAACGGAATGTATAAGGGTGCACGCGCTGGCGTCATGTAAAGTGACGTGTGCCCTATACATCCCGTTCCCCTGGCTTCAATAAAGGGTTGAAAGTTAGCGACTGTGTGTCATGTGTGTTTTTCGGTCCTCGTCGGTTTGTGCGCTTCGAGTTTATCAATTTCTGAGGGCAGCCCAGACATGGCGCTTTCCAAGTCGCCCGAAAGTGCCTCCCATGTCCTTGAGATACAGGCGAGGTAGACGGTCACTTGAAGCTGTGACAAGCTGCCGATAGGCAAAATAGGGGAGAATGAATGTAGTTCTTGTGGTATGCAGGAATAGCAAGAAATTTGCTCGGAGACGATGTGTCATCTGTCGCATAAATCAACAAACAACGCAGGAGTCTGAAACATATGGTCCGCGAAGCTTTCTGTAGCGGCCTGACTCCGCACATCAGCGTCTTCGTTACCCATTTTTCTAAAAGCGAAGCTCTTAAATCTCGAGGTAAAACGTCCACCGTGTGCTAAAAACCCTCCGCGCCGCCAACAAGCAGCCGCCGCCAAGCCACGCCCACCGACCGAGACAGCCCGCGCAGCCGCTGCGCCGAATTTGGCCGGCGTGCTGCGAATCGAGTACGAGCGCCGAAAGGCCCGCGCGTCTACCTGGGATGCCACAGCCAGGATTAGACGTTAGTTTCTGGCTCTGGAGTTTCGACATTCTTGCAAGGTCTGTGACAGGCTGCCGTTCGACACTACTCTGTCTACGCCAATAAAGACCTAAGGCAAAAGCCACGCTAAGCCCCTAAGGCCGACCTCTCTGTTTCTTAAGCTTTACACGGCTAGCGCAAACTTCTTCACTTTTATTGCCAATTATATGGACAAACTCCACGGGCTTTCGCCATCGTCGTAGCCCTCATGTCCCGTAAAAGTCCAAATGGATAAGATCCCCCAGCGCATTGTACGTTCTACCCGTTGGGTAATAGCGCGCGAGCTGGGGGCAATGCACGCGGCTGAAGCAGAGATCAGATGAACCAGTCCATCTCCGTCACTCGGAGGGCGCATGCGATAAGATCCCCCCGCCTGCTAGACCAGCCGTCGAATGCTAAGGCAAAGAGGAAACACTCCGCTCGTCTTTAACGATCAAGAAAAGACGCGAGGTGAGAGAGGGGTGGGGTTGGTCGAGTAGCAACTGTTAACTTTGATTTTACGGGCGCGGTCGCCATCGCTGGCGTGCGCGCTATCTCGCTATCTCGGCAGCCACTGCAGTTCTACGTGCTGCGCTCTCAACGTGAAGCGACTGTGCGAAAGTGCCCTGGAGCGGCCGTATTCTCTTACAACAGCCTTTTGTAGAGATGCGTGAAATCGGATCCAAAAGAGTTAGCTGCCAGCCTCAGTTATTATATTACAATTTGTTGCTATCGCATTCCTTTCATCACCGTTGCGTTGAAACTGTGACTTTTTACTTTCCTGGTAAGTTTGCACGTGAGCTACACAGACATGACCGGTCTCAAGCATTCTTTTCGTGAGGAAACCTATGTGGTCACCATGGTTTTCAATCATAACCATAGAACAAAGAAATTAATGCAGCTTGGCACTGTGGTGCAGCTTGGAAGAAAATGGAGATAAACAATAAAGCCACCAAGCTCCACACTTCAGCTTGGTGGTTTTATTGTTTATCTGCATCTTTTTCTGTATCTTTCTACCTTACTTTATATTCAGTAGAATGGAAAGTTGGGCAAGTTGGAAAGCTTTCATGATATATGCAGCGCTAAAAACGAAGACGAAGGAACAATAGTGCACATTATATTACTTTCTCTCTTTGTCAGTTTTTTTCTATCACTCTCTCGCTCTATTTCTTGCGCTCTCCTTCTGTAATTCTTTCTCTTTCTCTCTTCGTGTTGCTCTCTTAGTCTCTGTTTTACTACCTTTTTTTTGTGGCTATTGTTCTCTCTCTGTCTTCCCATCAATTTCTGTCTTTCTTCAGTTTCTCTCTATATGCCTCCCTTTTTCATTCTGTCTCTTTCCTTTTTCATTCTCTGTACTTGTTCTTTCACCCATCAGGGTTATTATATTCCACGCCGGACAAATCGACGCACGTGTTCTGGCTGCGAAGCAGAACATGAAGAGGACAAAGAGAGCGCTGCAGGTTCATGACGATGATAGTTTTTTGCGACCAAAGGAGGTTCTCTTAGCTTAAACAACGCTGCTGTTAAAACTGAATATTTCAGAATCAGCATCCAGTTTTCAGCCGTTCTGGAAATCGCTTTCGATGTTTCTCGAATATTCAGTACTGACCCCCTTCAGAAATGAACAATATATCCATTTACGGGAAAGGCTTCTTTTGAAAAGGGAAGCGCCCCCCTCCGCTCCTCCGTTTTGACATTTGCTTGCCCCGGCCCTTGCGGGACTCCATACAGTGACTGCCACCCGCCTGGCATAGGTGAGATTGAGACCCCAGAAATAATGAAATCGAGAACAACTGTGACTTGAAGTAGTCGGTCAGTGTTCATTCTAAAAGACACGGCGTTTGTGGTGTCTCGACTTCTTTATTTTGTCCGTATTTTCACGGCCTCTCTTTTACAATGGACGAAAGCAACCACCGTGTCCTTAAACTACCGCTAGGATCGCCATTTTGTACGTAAAAGCACTTAATTTCATTGTTGCGTGCTCGTTTCGCAGAAATTCCGGTGTAGGCGTTGCTGTCCGCGTCATGACTGTGGGCGAACAAAGAGTGTTGTAGATGGGCGAAAACTTCCGATTCATGCGAATAAATTAGTAACAAAAATCTTCGGCTCGAGTCCGAACCAAACACAGGCCTTGTGAGTAGCAAGCCATTGTGAGGGTCACGCCATTGCTGGGAACTGCTTCCGAGAAAAACAAAACTCTATACGAATTATATGTAGTCGGAGAAGGCTCCCTAAGGCATAATAATAATATCTGGGGTTTAACGCCCAAAAAACACGAATGATAGAGAGACACCTTGTAGACGGCTCCGGAAATTTCGACCATCTAGTGTTCTTTGATGTGCAGTGACTACGCACAGTACAGGGGCCTCTAGCATTTCGCCTCCATCGAAAGGCGACCGCCGAGGCTGGCATCCAACCTACGACCTTCGGGTCAGCAGGCGAGCACCATAGCCACTGCTCCACAGCGGCAGACCTCATTAAGGCATGTAATGTTGCCTGGCAGAAGCGTAGAATTGCGCCGGAAGTCGAAACAAGGAAATTGCACAAGGTGTGGGTGGTCCAAAGCAGTGTTGTACGGAACGGCGTTCCAAGGAACAACGTTCCAGGAACTAGTTCCTTTTGTGAAGAACGACGGAACGCCAAGGTTCCATTCAGGATCCGGTGGAACTGTAAAGCTAACTCGTTACGTTTACGAGGGAACGGCAGCGGGAACGGCGTTATTATTGCGATAGCAATTATATGGACACTTGCGGCTGGTTTTCGCCGTCGGCGTCGGCGTCGGCGTCATTTGCCGTATATATATATGTATATATATAATCGGCCCCGCTCGTGGTTCGTGAGCGTGAAAAGACGTGAGGGGGGGGTGTCCCTCGAGCGACCTTCGATTTTACGAGTGGGGCGCGCGCGCGTTATCTCCCCTTCTCGCCGGCCGACAGCAGGCGGGGGGGGGGGGCGACGTTCGATTTTACGAGCGCGGGCGCGCGCGTTATCTCCCCTCCTCGGCGGCCGGAAGCGGGGGCCGGTGTACCCTTCTACGTGCTGCGCTCTCAACGCGAAGAGAATTCTCTTAAACAAGCGTTTTCTAGAGTTGCGTGAGATCGGATCCAAAAAGAGTTAGCTGCCAGCCTCACTTCGTATAACATTACAATTTTTTGCTATCGCATTCATTGCTTCACCCTTGTGGTGAAACTGTGACTTTTTTCT